>VZTZ01019605.1:1666-19052 GCA_013400955.1 Drymodes brunneopygia
GGTTTACATTTTACATTCCAAGGAAGGCTCCGGCCTTCCTTAGCAGACACCTGTCTTTCAAATTAAGACAGATTTTGGCGCCCAATGTGGGGCTCGAGGGCATTGAGAGAAAAAAGGGTGAAAAAGGAAGAACAGTTCTTGAATAATGTAATTTTTGTGTGCTGGATATAGAAGCCTCATTAGATAGCACCATGTGGTCTAGCTTACCCTGGTTTGGGTGGCACGTGGTCATAGCTATCTTTCTCCCATTTGCAGCCCCATATCTAAACATGGGTCTTATAACTAAGGCTACTGTGGCTGTTATGCAGTTTGCTTTATGGGTTAATAAGGTGAGGAATTCATGCATTTTTAACTTCCTCTGGAAGGCAGGCACATGGATTCAGAGTTATCACACACGGTATGTTTTTGGGGTTACTTTAATAATGGTACCTACTGTGAGGAAATGACACCAGGGGAAATTTTCTCCCAACCCTTCACCCAGCTCTTTGGGCCATAGTTGTTGTTATTTGTTAGCTTTGTTTTACATACTAGTAAAGAACTGTTATGCCTATTCTCATATCTTTGCCTGAGAGCCCCTTGATTTCAAAATTATAATAATTCGGAGGGAAAGGGTTTGCATTTTCCATTCCAAGGGAGGGTCCTGCCTTCCTTAGCAGACACCTGTCTTTCAAACCAGGACACCATACTTGTACATATTGGAAAAGGACGTGCTTGTATGAGAACCCCTTAAGATTTTTAATTGGTAGATAATCGCATTGTAGATACAAGAAATCACTCTAATATTAGCATCTGTAACTTTGTTGACCTTATGGGATATGATTTCAGTTACTCAGCTCCTCTTACATCTTATCAATTGATAGCCTTATTGGAATGAATCTCACCTTGATAAGAAAGCTGCTATTGGAGCAAGCTCAAGAAAATGGACAGAAGACTTCAATTACTGCTCATCATGATGTGGAAGAAATATATCCTGAGCTAGAGCAAGTGAAGACAGAGACTGTTGATGATGGAACACCTTTTTTGAATGGTCACCTACTGCTACAGGACTTCTTATTAGAATGTTTTACCCTCTTCTTGTTCTCCTAATATTAACCAAAATATGTTTTGCTTTAGCAATGATGTTGTATGTAAAACCTTGGAATATGATGAAGCAATTAACCTACTTGTTATCTCTGTGTAACATGAACACAATTGATATTCCATGCAATATACATATGCAGGATGTTTTATGCAATATGCGTGATTGATGTCCCAAATTCATGTTGAATTTGTGTAGTTTGAGTTGACTGTAGTCACCAGGTGGGTAATGTGGGGAGGATACAGGAGACCAAAAAACAAAATTCAGCAAGGGATGCATGCTTTGGCTATAGCTCACCAGGGACAAACTGTCTTCACACCTTACAAGCAGGAACATTGAGGGAGCTTGGTGTACTGAGAGGCATGAAACAAAGGATGGAGCGACATGGAGGTGTTGCCTAAAATCAGAAGAAAAACTTTCCAAACAATATTAAAATGATAGCATAAAGTTCAGTCTTTTAATGAAACCTTTCAGGTGCACAAAATATAGCTATGCACACGTGTGGCATCAGATTTTTACAATTTTTATAAGTTTAACTAATTAGTATATCTAACAAGTACATCCAATAGGAGAATGGTTGTCCTGATAACAACCCACCCTTGTACCTGCCCCATTGGAGTCCCTCCAAGGGATTCTTAGCCCTGTATCTTATGTTTCCCAAGTGCTGGTGCAAAACAGGATGTCCTTGTTAGCAAGTCTTTTCTTGAAAATAAGACTAAATAGAATTTCAAAAGTGTGACAATGTGTGAGAAAGGGTAACTACTGTTCTAAAATGTAAAAAAGTGCTAGAAACTAAACAGCTATATATTAAAAACATACAAAGCTACAAATATATGAAAAAGCTAAAAATCTTTTGGCATCAATGCTCTGTTGAAATCAATGCAGTTGATGGGAACTAAGCCAAAGGAGTGATCCAGACAGTAGCTGAAAGCTGAACTTTGCTTCATAAACATGGAAATACATATTACTTTTCATGCCCCCACATATGCTAATGACTAAAGTCACTCAAACTCCACCTAAACATGAAATGACATCAACTTTACCTTTCCCCTCCATCCAAGAAAACAGCATAAATATTTCTTAACTGGTGAGAGGAAATTCCACCTGTGTATCCTGGGACAGTTGATGGATTGTACCCATCTCCTCCCCCATGGGGACACCTATTGGGTAAGACTGGAACCCTTGGCTATAGTGAGTGCTTCTTCAGGAAATTCAGAAAGCAAGCTTGTGTTTGTGATCTTACCTTTAGTGCTATATAGTCACCTTGCAATTTAATGAATTCCTTGCCAGCTGTATTATTCATATTTTAGGTGTTAACATGTGCTTCTGCAGACAGTGTATTTATCACTGGCATTCCAATAAGAACCTGCATTTCTGTTGCTCAATAAACAACACTATTTTGCATCTGGCTTATTGAACGCAACTGAACTTCTAGTCTGGCCGCGAGAGTTCATTGGGCACAACCAGACTTATAGTGTCTCTCACTATTTGTGAATCCATAATTGTGGTAGTTCTTATTGAACATGATGGGAATAATAGTGCCACATTGGCTCTGCATTTCTGTTGCTTAGTGTTTAATTTGCCGTCACTCAGAATCTAAGCCCAGTTGCCTCCAGCCACTACACATGCTGAACCCTTGTTTCCTGGGAAGTGGATGAAAATTGCTTGCTGATGGGAAGGAAAGAGTAACATCTTTTGTTCTTTTCTCTGCTTGCATGTGCATGATCTTTGCTTTTGCTTTATTCAACTCCCTTTATCTTGACCCATGAGGTTTTTTCCATCCTATTTTCTCCCCTCCTTGTCCTGCTGAGGAGGGGAGTGATAGAGCAGCTTGGCGAACAACTGGCATCCAGCCAAGGTCAACCTACCACAAGCATCTCTGGTTTTATGCTTCAGGAAAAAAAATCAGGAAGCTGGACAGTGCTTTAAGTTCCACTACTGCCTGCTTGTAGTATTATTTTTATGCATAACCATATTAAGGTACAGAAAATTTTAAAAAAAGGAAAAAATTCATTTAACTGCTTTATAGGGAAAGTCAGAGGCTGAGCAGGTGTCTCCCTGTGTGCCAGCGACCAGCTGGAGTGCATGGAGCTTTGCCAGCTGGAGTTAAACCCTGACACTGGGGATGGATAAGGAACTGACCGAGAGCTTATGGGTCAGGATTAAAGGGAGGGCAGGGACAGGGGATGTTATAGTGGGGGTCTACTACAGGCAACCTGACCAGGAAGACCAAGTGGATGAGGCCTTGTAATGACAGACAGGAGCAGCCTCATGTTCACAAGCCCTGGTCCTCATGGGGGACTTCAACCGTCCTGACATCTGCTGAAGGGAAAATACAGCATGGCATAAGGAATCCAGGAGGTTCCAGGGATGTATTGGTGACAATTTCCTCCTCCAAGTGATAGAGGAGCTAATGAGGAGAGGTGCTATTCTAGACCTTGTTCTTGCCAACAAAGATGGACTGGTGGGGAATGTGAAGCTCAAGGGCAGCCTTGGCTGCAGTGACCATGAAATGGTGGAGTTTGAGATCCTTGGGGCAGTGAGGAGGGTGCACAGGAAGCTCACTGCTCTGGACTTCAGGAGAGCAGACTTTGGTCTCTTCAAGGGTCTGCTTGGTAGAGTGCCATGGGATAAAGCCCTAGAGGGAAAAGGGGCTCAAGAAAGCTGGTTAATATTCAAGGATCACCTCTTCCAAGCTCAGGAGTGATGCATCCCAATAAAGAGGAAATCAGGCAAAAATGCCGTATGACACCTGCATGAATGAACAAGAAGTTCCTGGACAAACTCAAATACAAAAAGGAAGCCTATGGAGGGTGGAATCAGGGACAGGTAGCCTGGGAGGAAGAAGGAGAGATTGTCTGAGCAGCCAGGGATCAGGTTAGGAGAGCCAAAGCCCTGAGAGAATTAAACCTGGCTAGGGACGTCAAGGACAACAAGAAAAGCTTCTATAGGTACATGGTTGTTTTCCAAATGTCTACCAGCAGTTGTATGCAACTGCATGGAATGAAATGAGAAGTTCTACAGGGATTAAGTGGCTAATCCTCAAATAATATGACACAAACTGATCTCTTCCATGAAGTGTCAGTGGAACCCATCTATTTTGTATTAAAAGTGAAATNCCCCTAGTAGGACAGATTCTGTAAACTAGAAGTTAGCCCACCCCGGCCCCCTTATTGGGCCTTCTTGTTAGATATGCTAATGTGTAAGGTCTATAATTGTATACTCGATTGGGGAATGGGAGGGCATTGCAATGCGTGTTACCTGGGTGAAGTGATGCATTGAATGGGATCCTATTAAAATACTGAGGTAAATGACCCCCAACCCTCTAACCATGTCTAGCTTTTCATTTTCCTAAGACCAGGAAAAAGGCATCAGGTGAATGACTGGCTGTGTGGCTGGTGCCATGTTCAAGGTTCTGGGTTCTATGATCTTGGATGCACCTTTAAAAGACAGGGCATATTGACACCTGATGGGGCACACATGACCAGGTGAGGAAAGACTGTTCTGGTAGCAAGCTGGCTGGACTTATTAACAGAGCTTTAAACTAGATTCAGTGGGGGAAGGGGATGTATTTCTGAGTGTCAGAGAACCAAGAAACAACACTTTAGGAAGCAGGAGGGAAATACCTGTAAATTGCCCCAAAGGACTTTTTTGTCTCAGTTTTCACCAGCAAGTGCTCCAGCCACATTGCCCAAGTTGCAGAAGGTGAAAGCAGGGACTGAGAGAAAGAAGAACTGCCCATTGTCCAAGATCAAGTTTTAGACCATCTAAGGAACCTGAAAAGTCCATGGGACCTGGTTAGATGCATCCACAGGTCCTGAGGGAACTTGTGCAGAAAGTGGCTAAGACACTATCCGTCACATTTGGGAAATCATGGCACTCTGCTCAAGTTCCCACTTGCTGGAAAAAGGGAAATATAACTCCCATTTTTAAAAGGGGATATAAGGAAGACCCAGGGAACTACAGACCAGTCACTCATCTTGGTGCCTGGCAAGATTGTGAAGCAGATCGTCCTGGAAACTATGCTAAGGCACATGGAAAATAATGAGGTTATTGTTGATAGTCAACATAGCTTCACTAAGGGCAAATCATGCCTGACAAATGTGGTGGCCTTTTACGATGGGGTTGCTGCAGTGGTGGGTGAGGGAAGGGTGACTGATGTCTGGAAATGTGCAAAGCATTTGACACTGTCCCACATGATACCCTTGTCTCTAAACTGGAGAGAGGAGGATTTAACATATGGACCACTCAGTGGATAAGGAANGAGAGGTGGGACAGTGTGAACCTCATGAAGTTCAACAAGACCAAGTGCAAGGTCCTACACCTGGGTTGGGGCAATCTCAAGCACAAGTACAGGCTGAGCAGAGAATGGGTTGAGAGTAGCCCCAAGGAGGACTTCAAGATGTTGGTAGATCAGAAGCATGACATGACCCGGCAATGTGCGCTTGAAGCCCAGAAGGCCAACCCTGTCCTGGGTTTGATAAGAAAAAGTGTGACCAGCAGGTCAAGGGAGGTGATTCTGCCCCTCTACTATGCTCTTGTGAGACCTCATCTGGAGCACTGCATCCAGCTCTGGGGCCCCTCAACATAAGGAAGGATGTGGACTTGCTGGAGTAGGTCCAGAGGAGAGCACGAAGATGCTCACAGGGCTGAAACACCTCTCCTATGAAGACAGGCTGAGAGAGTTTGGGGTTGTTCAGCTTGGAGAAATGAAGGCTCCAGGGAGACCTTAGAGCAACCTTCCAGTACCTAAAGGGAGCTTACAAGAAGGCTAGAGAGGGACTTTTGACAAGGGCATGGAGTGATAGGACAAGGGGGAGAATGGCCTTAAGGTGAAGGATAACAGGTTTGGATTAGATGTTAGGAAGGAAGTCTTCCCTGTGAGGGTAATGAGGCCCTGGCACAGGTTGACCAGAGAAGCTGTGGCTGCTCCATCCCTGGAAGTGTTCAAGGCCAGGTTGGATGGGGCCAGCTTGGAGCAACCTGGTCTAGTGGAAGATGTCCCTGCCCATGGCAGGGGGGTTAGAACTAGATGATCTTTAATGTGCTTTCCAACCCAAACCATTCTACGATTCTGTGATTCACAAGGACAGAGCAGAGGGGAAGAATCCTCTACCTCAACCTGCTGGCCACACCTCTTTTGATGCAGCCCAGGAGGTGGTTGGCCTTCCGGGCTGTGGGCACACACTGTTGGCTCATGTTCAGCTTTTCATCCACAAGAATCCCCAAGTCCTTCTTCACAAGGCTTTAGTTTCTGATTCCCAAACAGATCAACTGTCTAGAAGTAAAAT
Source organism: Drymodes brunneopygia (assembly GCA_013400955.1). Taxonomy (NCBI): domain Eukaryota; kingdom Metazoa; phylum Chordata; class Aves; order Passeriformes; family Petroicidae; genus Drymodes; species Drymodes brunneopygia. Next base: position 8,036 of record VZTZ01019605.1, read on the forward strand.
TATAAAGTCCTGGCATCTATTTGTGGGATAAGAGACTATTTAGAAAAGAAGTATCAGTTGAATTAAAAGGCACTAGAAGATGGGTGATAATACTTAACTGGTCAGGAAAAATAAACCCAACTAAATTATTCCCTGCCATTTACACCAATGGGATTGCTCAGCCCCTGAAACTGCTTTAGATCTGAGAATATATTTTTTAAAAACTAGTGCAAAAAAAAAGTTTAAAAAAATCATAAGAAAAAAAGTAGGAAAAAAATGTTTCCCTGTGGTCATGTTAGTAAAAGAGATGTAATAGGGAATGAAGACATGGCTATAGATATTGTTTAGGACTCTTTTCTGGTTGGTTTTACACACACATGTGCAAACACCCTTGTCTCCCTGAAAATGTGTATCAATTTTTCGTTTACTGTATTTCCCTCCTTAGCTGTGGAGGCAATCTAAACATGCTGTAACATATATGCATACCCATGACTTCAACAAATCTATTTGGTGAAACTGAATACATCAGCCTACATCCTTAAAGTAGAAAGCCCTGAAACTACAAATTTCTTATGACACATGCTATTCTGTTTATCAGTAACTGTGCCAACCACTCTAAAGCTATATTAACAGATTACACAATATAAGGAATAATATCCGAATCCAGAAAACACAGAAGCATGTTCTGGCTTCTTCCATGGAATTACTCATATGCTTCTTATGTTAAATACAGTATGGGATTTCTTAGACTGAAAATGTTTTGGCTTCAGGCTCCAATTAGCCCTAGCATAGGAAGAGGGTGCCAGATAAAATACATATCTTTCAAATAATCTGCACGTAAATAACAATTTAAAAACACATTGGCACTGTCTCTTGTTTATTCAGTTTTAACAGCAAAAACCCCTCTTCTCCCCTCACCTCTGTGTAGTTCATTTGTATGTCCCCTAGGCAAGTCTGCCCACTAAGCACCATTCTTGCAACATGGCCCCTGAAAGCCAGTGGGTCTCTCTGCTCCTTTTTCAGAGCAAAGCACCAGGATATGACAGCATTTTCATGAATCAGATTACAGCTCCAGCAAAGGATATGCAGAATTAGACCTCCAGTTGAAGGGAACAATTGGAAACACTTTATTTTGTTTAAAATATGTTAAAGAAAAGTCAGCATTAGAAAAATGTGGGATCTTATACCATAACTTTACGAAGAATAAAGTTCCCTTTAGCCAGTATACTTTCTCTAAGCAAATTAACATACAAATTAAAATGCCAGCAACAAAATACTACTGAAATTATTAAAACTTCTCCAGTGGAAGTGCCTCTGGGATAGCATATTTAAGAAGGGAAAAAAAATTGTGAAACAACAGCAGCTGGGAGAGCAGGGTGAGAATATGAGAGGAACAGCTCTGCAGACACACAGGTAAGTGCAGAAGGAGGGGCAGGAGGTGCTCCAGGTGCCAGAGCTGAGATTCCCCTGCAGCCCATGGTGCAGCCCATGGTGAGGCAGCTGTGCCCCTGCAGCCCATGGGGGAGCAGAGGTCCACCTGCAGCCCCTGAAGGAGCCCATGCTGGAGCAGGCTGTGCCTGAAGGATTAACCTCGTGAAAAGGGACCCACGTTGGAGTAGGGGAAGAGTCCTCCCCTGAGGAAGAAGGAGTGGCAAAGACAATGTGCGAACTGATTGCAGCCCCATTCCCTGTCCCTTTGCACTCATGAGGGGGAGGAGGCAAAGAATTTGGGTGTAAAGTTAGGCCCAGAAAGAAAGGAGGGGTTGGGAGAAGGTGTTTTAAGATTTCGTTTTTATTTTCTTGCTATCCTACTTCAATTTGATTGGTAATAAATTAAGCTAGTTTCCCCAAGTTGAGCTGTTTTGTCCGTGACAGTATTTGGTGAGTGATCTCCCCCTGCCCTTATCTCCATTCATGAGCCTTTCATTATATTTTCTCTCCCATGTCCACTTGAGGAGTGGAGTGATAGAGTGGCTTGGTGGGCACCTGTTCAGCCAGGGTCAACCCATAACACCTTGGCAAAAGCTTTAAGACCCAGTTGTGCTGGAAGAGCACCAGAATTATAAAACTCAGCACATATGGGTGTGGAGAGTCCATGCATGTTCACAGCAAACTGGCAACGTGCAGTGGCTCAGCCTCTGTTTCCCACAACAATCCATTGGCAGAATCTGGCAAGGACCAGCCTGGGATGCTTGGCTGAGGCAGTGCCACCTCCAGGGGCCATATGTCCACCCAAGCAGGGGACATAGCTGGCCACCACTGGTGCTGTGGTTCCACCGCTGTACATGAAAACTGGCTCCCTCCCCGTTGCCTCCAGCCTTGGCTTTTCAGTGCCTCACTGCCTCTTTCAACCTTCCAGCAGGCTAACTCTGGGCAGAGGAGGCCTGCCTGGGATCATGGGCCTCAGCATCGCTGCAGTCCCTGCCAACCACCCGCCATCACTCTTCTCCTCATGAGATGGGGACGGACCTCCCTGCCTCACCATGTCCCCCACTTGCCCAACTCCCAACACCCTGGCTGAGAGGGCTTGCAGTCCAGGCTAGGCAGCCACTGCAGCCATCTTGGTTATGAAACCTTGGACAGCTCTGGCAGCGATGGGCTGCAATCCCACGAATGGCTAGCACCTGCCAGGCACAGCCCCCTGCACACCACTTACACCCTCCTGGTCCTTGTAACCCCCACGTTAGAGACCCTCATCCTAGGATCTACATGCTGCACCCCCCTTTCTAGTTTCAGATCTTTTAATGGTACAAATTATTTCCTCAACAGGCCACCAAGATCTCAAAGGAATTGGAAAGACAAGTCCCAGCAGAGATGTTTATAGATGTCAAGGTTCCAGTTAGGGAAAAAAGTATGAGGGAGCTGTGAGAACATTACTCACACTGCATGCAAAGCTGTGTCCAGGATGCAAACACAGGCATGCTCCCATAGTTAGGTCCAGCCATGGCTGAATATGAGATCTGAGCTAGTGAGCTCCAGCTTCTGTTGTACCTGCCTGAGCTGCCAAGTGTTTAACAAGCTACAAATTATTTGCATTTTCATTGTAAACAGGTTGCTTTAATTTTAAAATTATTTTCTAGAAGCAAACACTACAGTTTAAGAAGGAAGTTGTTAGAAATAACAAAAAAAATTTCTAACTGCATGTTACATTTTCACAATAGTCCCTATAGAACAGATACTTCAGTCCTTAAAAGTAAGCAACAAAATTAAACGTCTATTTAAATGTTTCCTCATTCAAAATAATATTGTTACATAATTTGTGTAAGAGACTACCATATTCTGCACCATTAGCTAATTAAAAATTTCACTGCAGGCGTGAAACAGCAGAACCTGCATGATCCTCCTCTAGTGACCATCTCACACAGGACTGACATCCAATTCCATCCTCATAAGCCTGCTTTTGCAACTGTTTTCAAAAAAAGCAGCTAATCCTTTCTTATATTGTGTGAATAACTTAGCAGATCTCAAACTATTGATCAGCTGCCTTTCCTCTCCCTGGCCTTCTTTCAGAAGTAGCTTGTGGCCTCTCATGAATATTGTATATAAATCCACAAGTCTTAATTTAATGTTCACTTTTTATTTTGTATCCAGACACACCTCACAGGTTTTTGTTCATTCTAACTTTTCCATTTCTCACTGCCTAGATCCCACTGCTTTAGCCAATTAGTTTCATTCAGCATAAATTCAAGCGTTCACCTCATGTGACATGGCCCACTGCAGGCACCAGGCAACAAGTGCAGCTGCATGCTGCCTCATTGCAAGCTACAGACTGGTACCTGCATAACACAGGGCACTCTGGGGACCAGCAGTGTATACTTATTTAAAGGGAAGAACTCCTCCAATGGTGCACAGTTTGGAGAGATCAGTGTGCCAATACAGACATTTGTGGCAGAAAGAGGATGGCAAGGTGGCTGTTACAGAGGGCAACCAGATCTTCTGACTCTCCAAGTCTATCATCCCTCCCACAGTTGCAGTTGCTGTTGCAGTAAGGAGGCATGGGGGACTCCACTGGTAGAAGCAATTTGGGAAGGAAATTCTAGGGAAGAGGGGGTTGCCAAAGGGAAACACTTTCCAGTGGAGTTATTACTTGAGGAGAGCCTTTCACCCTGTCCCTCGGGGTCAGGAGGGGATTGGTCATGCCCCCACTGCATTCCCACCCAGGCTCAACAGAAGTCTATACAGAGACAGCACTGGGCACAACAACAAAGCATCATTTCTCTCCTACAAAATTTGCAAGCTGTTGTTAAAAAAGGGAGATCAAACAGAACAAAAAAATAGCTCAACTGTGCTTACCAAATTACAGCCCTACTATCAATCACCTAACTGCTCAATTTACACTGGACTTAAATCGCCTAAGTTAGTTTCATTAATTAGACATAACCAGATTGTTCCTTTATTCCACTGATACAGATCTGGTGTCTATATGCATAAATGCCTAAAAATTTAGAGTTACGCAGTTAAGCAAGTTGCACCCCCTCCATGTTATCAAAAGACAGGCTTCTTATCATAAGTCAGGTATAAATCCAAACGCTAACTTACTTTCATGATTAACATCAGACCACATTCTTTCCTCTGCGCATAATCTCATCCCATATTACTTACATCTCAGAAAATACAAAACATCACATAAAAAGAATGCAAGTTATAGTAATTAAATTGTTTGAAATTTTAATTGAGATTCATGTTTGTTTTGCAACAGCTTCCCCAAGGCTAGCTACGATGAAACACAAGAATCATTTTGAATGATACTAAATAAAAGCACAAATCTCAATAAATAATTTTGCATTTGGAGAAGACTGAATAGAAAAGCCTGATTTTAAGCAAGACCTACAGGAATACTAAGAGCATTAGGGAACATCCTTGCAAAAATTCCTCCCTTTATTTAGGGCTTTGAAATCAAAGTTTTTCAGAAGTAGGGAGGCACCTCTAATCTCAAGGCAATAATTGAGAATTGGAAGTTCTTAACATCCTTAAACATAGAGCCAGACAAGTATTTTCTAAACAAACTTAAGATTAATAGGTCATTACTGTAAAGTTATTAAAATTATATTGATTCTTGCCACTGGGATCTGGCACTGTAATTGACAGTCACTCAGTTGTTCCTAATTTATCAGATTAAGCAAATAATGCAATATTTCATGGATGCTACTGTTTTGTTGTCTAATACTGAGTACAATATCTACACTCCTACTTTTCAATTCACATTTTAGCATTCATACCTATGGCTTTTACTTTTAGTACAACGTCTTTGCGTTGTGTCAGAATTCCATTTTAAAAAGTCAGGAACCTGATACCATATAGACAAACCTTCTCTATATGTTTAAAAATATTTCTTTTCAAAAATGACAATTTAAAAAAGAAGAGTCTGCTGGTAGCTTTCTTCCAGCTCATGTTTACCACAGATTCTACTGAGTTTTTCCTAATTTAAAGTGTCCCTTTTCGAGTATCCTGCTGCCTCCACATGGAATCTGTTTCCTCCCTCCTAAGTTTAATGAAAAAAACCCTAAATCAGTAGTTGACAATTTTAAGCAAAAATATAAGGTGCTATAACATTACCCACATTGCCTTTAATTGAACTAGGCTGAATACTCTCTCTAGGAGCTTTGTGGAAATTTCATCCCTGTCGAAAAGGCATGGTATTTTTGTGCTCTGAGACCTCCAGCAACAATGTTTTTTCCCCAGCTTGAAAGTTAGGGACTGTTGTTAGGAAACAGCAAACAAACAGTCTGCTCAGAAAATTCACAGATACCTGATTATCCAGTTACATTAGGACCCACCAGATTTTACTGATTCTTCGGCCACAGACACCCTGCAAATCTATAACGAGTTTGCTTCTATAGCAAGAGGAAAAGAGGCAAAGTTACTCTTACATATACCCAGGGATAATGTAAATGATACAAGCTATTCATTATTAAAATCCTCACAAAGCTGTGGTGGTTTCTGTTCCATGGCATTACATGAACGGTAAAGTTATTTTTCACATATGAGAGATTTAGTTGTACATGAAGAAAACTAACTTTGGTCCACTTGTCCAGCTTCCTATGGACAGCATATTGGAAAGGTGACCACTGACCATTGGTTCAAAAACCAATGTAAAAGGTAGCAAAAATAATTGGGTACTTCATTCCTAAAGCTGCACAGTGTGGTTATTTGTCCTAGTTATCCACCTTTTCATTCTGTGTGTCCACTAATTGTTGAGCTTTTAAGTCTTCAGCTTGTTCATGATCTTCCATATCTGCATCATCTACTTGACTAGTTTCATTTTCTTCTGCTTGTCCTTGATCAACACTTTCATATTCTACTTGTTCAAGGTCTGTTCCATCTATACGTTCTGCCTGTACTTCTTCCATCTGTATTCGATTTACATGCCCAACATGTAATTGCTCCACATGAACTTCAGCATCTTGTTCAGTCTGAATGTGTTCAACTTCTAAATAACTAATTTGCACCTGTTCTTGCAGTTCCTCCATCTGTGTGCCTTTCATTTGATTGCCCTGTATGAGATCCTGGTGCATCTGTTCCACAGTTACCTGTGCAGGATCCACTTGTACTTGAATTACTGGTAGGACATGGACTTGCTCCACTTGTTCTATTATAGTCATTGATGTTACTGGTTCAGCTTCCATAGTTTCCACTGGAAGAATCTCTTCTGTCACTATCCGTTCTGAAATACTGTGCATGTCTTTGAGATGCCTTCTCAGCTCACTGCCTTGCATAAACCACAAATCACATAAAGTACAGTGATTGGGTTTGTCACCAGTGTGTATTACCAAATGATTTTTAAATTGATCCCAGCTGTTAAACACGCTGTTACAAACCTGAAACAAAAGTTACAGTGTGTTAAACAGTGCCAACAGAAATACAACAAAGTATAGTGCCTATTTCAGATCATGGCTTCACATAGTGTAGCTTCTTGCTACTTGGATTAAAAAACCCCACCATGTATGTTAGAGGTAAAAGCTGAGAAGTCAGCTTCAAATGAACAGAAGACCTGGTATTTATTTATTTTTAAGATACAGTGTGCCATTTTGAGTTGTGCATACAGAGGATACCTACAAAATTAATGAGTCAGTACAGCATGTAAAAGCTTTCTTATTTTAACTTTATGTGAAATACACATACAGATTCACACCCCAATAAATGTCCGGTGCTAGAATTTTGAGTGGAAATCCATTTATGTAATAATATCATGTGATCAAAGTGCAATTCAAACTGTCCTTTTACTGAATTTCTAGATGCAGTACTAATAGCCTACTTTTACTTATCAATTTTCATTTGTTCATGGCATTGTAAAATTTACCCAGATAGACTAAACTTTCACATTTTGCCATTTCAAAAAAAATATTTGAGTGATTTTAGCAGATAAAAATCTCTTAAAACTCCATCTTTTTAAGTCTCTTCCAGCTAAAAGTACTGCTTTGACTGCAGACATACTATTTTCATAAAGCGCATGAGCACACTTCCTTCCCTTCAGCTGGCAGTGGGTTAAGTAGCCTGAAAACAATACACAAAGACTGCAGAAATGAATGTGGTACCAGGGTAGAAGAGAGAGAAGAGTGGGGTAGAGTCAGGCTTGGAGTAAAGAAACAGGGTCAGGGGTCTTTGTCCATGCAAGTGCTCTTGGCTTCAGAAAGAAGCAAAGAACATGCATTTCACTGTTGGAACCCCTTCACTGTTGGCAAATAATTTTGAAACAGAATGTTCCATTTCCTCAATTTACAGCAACAGCACAAAAGGATGATGGAGTATCTGACAGGGATTAACTCAAGGAACAGGTCTGTATGATGGAGCTGAATATCCCCATTTTGCTGTTGAAATCTTAAAATCACATTTGTGATGCTAGTAACATGCTTTTTGTATGTGTGTCCCCTAGGCTCATGCTTTAGAAAGAAGTTGCACACACAGACTTCTTAAAATACTAACCTTATAGATAAGCACTCAAAATTAGTCATACATAAAGGTAATGACTATCAGTAATGCCCAAGCACATAATTACTGTTCTTGCCATGTGGAGCCTAATTCAGTACTCAAGGCATTCACTGAAGAGCACCAAAAGTGTTCATCAAGCAAGTGCAATTGTTTTTTCCTTCTTGTTCAGTGAGCCAAAATTTTATTTACTGAACACTATTCAAATTCAGTTCTAAAGAGAAAAAAAATCAAGAAGAATTTATCCAAGAATTCTTGTAGTTGCTGCAGGCTGAAATAACACTAACCTACATTCACAGTTATCTGTAACAGAGAAAGCTACAAGGTGAAGTAATTAAGCCAAAGGGTCACAAAGACAAAACAGTATCTTCAATGAAGCTACTAGGTACAATTTTGCATTATAAAGTAGTTCTCATGTTCAAAACAAACTTATCTTCAAGACAAAGGCATGCTCCAAAGAATTAACTTCAGTCTAGCATAACACCTAAGCAATGCCACAGCATTTAATCATCTGATTAAATGATTAATTTATTCACCTCCTGCAGTATTTGCCGCTTTCTGTGAATAAGATCACTTTTTTTTGGAATAAATAAAGACAATATCCAACAGTTTTCTTTACTACATGACCCAATTTAACCTCAAACCACAGCAATTCTGCGAACTGAATAAGGTGAGAGCCTTATTTGTGACTGTCACAGCAGTGGGGGAGCAAAATGGCAAATAAAAATGCTACAACCAACCTCAGCTCTCATATTTTCTAGCTTTTCAGAATCAACTTTTAAAAGCTAAGTAATATTCTTCTGAACAGCTTTTCACATGTCAGTTGTATAGTGACCAAGTACCCTAGCTATCCATCTACAGCATTTATATTTGCTTAAAAGACATTACGGATTGTCATCATAAGTTGAAATGACTTTCCAGCCAGTCAGTATATTGGTATTAAACACAAAAATAATAAATTAGGAAATAAAATAGTACTTTGTATTTTGGACTTTAGTGAAGCATGCTCACAAGCAGGAAAGGCCTAGGTCTGTGCATCAAGAACCTTGAAAAGGAAGCAGAAAGATCAGTGAGACGCAGATGCACACTTACCTACTCACAAGAATCTATCTGATTAACTAAGTATTATGAAGCTCCATATCAGTAATTTCATCTTTTAAATGGAACTACTTAGATATAAGAATTTACCTTCATGTCATGGTTGAATGCAACCTTTATAATTTATTTTGCTAAAAATAGTTATTGGAGACAAAAGTCCACTTTTTATGCCTTTCCTCCTCAGTACTCTCACACTCCCTCCCTCAGCACAGGAAGGAGGTGTCTAGCCTCAGACTCTGCTACTTCTATTACCCACCTGACATTCGTACAGCTTCTTTCTTCCCTTTTTAGCTCCAGCTCCAGACTGACAGGCTGTCAGGTGACATTTGAGCGTACTATTCCTAGCAAAACGCTCATGGCAGTTTGGACATTCAAATGGTTTTTCACCTGTTAAGAGACACGGGGACTTGTAAGAGTACAAAACTAGCCAGTTTTTGGTCAGCTCTTCCTTTTGTGTAGGTTGATAAATATGCTGTAAAGATGTGGCCAACTGGACTGTTCTACAGAAGAAAAAGACATTCTATGTAATTTTTATGTAAATAAAATTGCAAAAACCTAATGTGGAGTCATAACTCTCATTTATAAAAACAAAACAAAATAAACTGAACAAAACAAAATAAAACCCACAGACATGATAAAGTAACATAATTCCCAGTGTCATTTCAGGTATATTCAGGTTTTTATCAAAGTTAGGTTATTATTCTGATGAAATATCTTAAAGAAATAGGAGCTATTTCTCTCTTTTCACCTGATAACAGTTAGACTCAACATTGGTATATACAAAGTGGCACATTAAAGAGGGAGGTATTTAAATAATACAAAGTTTTATTTTCAAGAACGACAGCTTATGCTTGAGAGCTGAAACTAAGTCCCAGAAAAAGAAGTTGGCACAGAATGACCATGAAGCAACAATACATTGGTATTAAAACAAACCAAGCCCAGAAACTTTAATTCAAAGTAGTATACTGTTATTACCATCATCAAATAGTAACAAAGAACAACTGCTGTCACTGTTTACTAATTTCATCATGCACAAATACAGTTAAATTCAAGGAAATTAAAGTACAAAAAATTAGAAACAGTTTGTTTCTTCTAAGTCTGATAATTAATCTGTGGAGATACTGATACCAACATCACTATTGAAACAAACTATTTAATGAACTCCAAAAGAGGCTGAGACATTTCATTGAGTAACATAAGAATCTAAGCTAGAGCTCAATTCAGTTTAAAAGACTACATTTTCAGGGATGTAGTAATTACTGACAACTGAGATGGAGAGCAAATAAACCTGTATTTTGAGAAATAAAGACGTTCAGCAGCATCTAACTTTTCAAAAGAAATCCACAAGTAGCCTATAATTCTCGCTTATACACCCAAAGGCTACAGAAAAACATTAAATTGAGGGAACATTCCCCTTAATGGTTATAAAAGGCTACATTTTTGGAAACTTTTGTGCAGGTAACGCAGAGTATGCTGAACATGTCTCACAGACATGTGAGAGTATGTCTCACAGATCAAAAACTGCAGACATTGCACAATCAACCAAATACATTGGTGAGCCCAAAGAATACCCCAGGAGGTGATCCCCAGGAGTAAAAAACTGGACAAGGAAGGCAAGAGACTGGCATGGCTGAGTGGGGAACGGCTGGTCAAACTAAAGGGAAAGAAGCAAGTGCACAGGCAGTGGGAACAAGGACAGCTATCCTGGGGAGAGTATAGAGATGGAGTTTGGTTGTGTAGGGATGGGGTGAGGAAGGCCAAGGTGAAGCTGGAACTGAACCTGTCAACGGACACAAAGAATAACAGGAAGGGCTTCTACAGGTCTCTCAGCCAGAAAAGGAAGGTCAAAGAAGGTGTTACCCCCGATAAACAGTGCTGGAAAACTGGTAACAATGGACAAGGAGAAGGCTGAGGTACTCAACTTTTTTGACTCAGTTTTCAATGCCAACCTCTCTTCCCACACCTGTTGAATGGATGGACAGCAGGACGGCGACTGGGGGAGCAAAGTCCCTCC
>VZTZ01019607.1:3556-16997 GCA_013400955.1 Drymodes brunneopygia
GCACCAAATAAAATCCCTCAGGACTCCTCTTGTGTTTTGGGGGGGGCTTTTCTTCATCCCCTGATCTTCACCATCTCCCAACAACCTTCCAGACAAGGTGTAGGCCATAAATACCGAAGGGTTGGGAGAGCTAATTAGATTAGAGAAATTATCATCTACTGCAGCAGCCAAAAATCCAAAAATCCCACAGGGTCTGGGAATTCTCCAACCCTGAGCTCCTGCTCCTCCCCTGGGCTGCCAGAGCCCTGCAGAGAAGCTGCCAAACCCATGGCTCTCTTCTGAAGCTGCTGAAAGGAGAGCAGCTGATGAGAATCCCTTCATGAACCATCCTTTTTATTATTATTATTATTATTATTATTATTATCATTATTGATGCCATCTGATTATTTGATAAAAGCCCACAATGCACACGCAGGCATTCCAGGCACCAAACCATAAATACAGGAACAAAGGCCTGCTGTATTTAATATTTTCCACTTACAAGCATTTCTCTCTTTCTTCAGGATCTGCTCCAAACCAAACTCATCATTCTGACTTGCAGAGAAATAAAATGCAAACAAACAGCCACACGCTGCACCAGTGATTATTGCACCATTCCTCTGATCCACTGCTGCTCAGATAAAGAGGCCAAATGAGAAGGCAAGAAAAAACCCCAGTTGGTGCTGATATTCCTGCTGCAAATTGCTGCAGCTGAAGCAGCAGGGAACATCTTCAGCAACATCCAAAGTTATGACAGGACAAATGGGGAAAAAAAAAACAGCAAACAGCTGTGGAAAATCACAGATTTTACCTTTAGTTAGTATTGCACAAATGGATAATTGACAGCAACAAAGGAGCACTGAGATCCCACTCAGAACATCAGCATTTGGGAAATGCCACCTTCATTGTCAAGGGAATTTATAATGGTGTTTGCTTTGTATTTTTCCTAACCTGAAACTGGGTCCAGGTCAGACCCCACGTAATTTAGAATAAAAGAACCTAAAGGCCAAGGAGCAGGATTTGTCTGGTTCTCTGTGTGTTCATACAGCTCAGGAGGTCAGAAAAATCCATTTATTTTGACTCTTTCCATGTTCTTGTCCCATCAGTAACACAGGGAGCAGCCAGGAGTTTCTGTCACCATCTCATCACCACCACTGCCCACCATCCTCACAACAACAAAGCTTAAAATAAATCCCAAAGACCTGGAGGGGCAAAGAAGGAATGAAATATTTCTAACATTGGTACCTCTATTTCCTCCTAAGTGGTTTGTTGCATTGCTGATACAGATTGAAAATATTTTCTTTAATAATTTATTAACACAGATTGCAACAGAAATAAATACAAAAACACCTTTATGGCATCTCATAAAAGATTTTTTTATGTTCCCTTTATCATGCTGCTGTTTCAAAAGGCTTAGATAGCTCATTAATTGTAGCATCTACTCACTCTCTTAGAATATTTTAATCACACAGATGCTTTCGTGATATCTTTATTTTTCTCCTCACCCCACTCTTTTTTTTTCTGTTCTTCCAGGCCTCTGAGCAGCTCGTGCTGCCCAGCGATGAGAATGCCACATTCCAGTTTTTAACACAGATGCCAGACATTAATTATCCTCGTGTGCTGAAATGTGCAGCAGATGCTGAGTAAAACATCCTGCTCTGAACACCTCGTGCTCTGAGCAGACAAGGCAGCTTAAAAAAAAAGGGGAAAGCAGGGAACTGTGATTTTTCAAAGGTTACAGAAAGCCAAAGGGTACCCTCCCTCCTAAATCACCATCATGAAGCTCTGCCTTCCCCTGCTCTCACAGAGAAGAGAACTCTAACAAGGTAAAACCATTGCATTTTTGTAAGAGGATAATAACACCTGATTAAAAAAAAAACCAGGATGGAAAATAACGCTTTATAAGGTCATTTAAAAAAATAAACCAGTGCTATTGGAAGGCCATTCCAAGCTCTCAGTCATCTTCCCACTCCAGAGTCTGTCAAACAGGGATATTTCTGTATCAAAAAGAACCAAACCCTCATTTTTCTGGAGACGCCGCCGTTCGTGCGGGGCCTGCCTGAAGAGATTTTGTTTATATTTTTTTTTTAAAAACCCCTGAGCGTGCTGCCAGGGCTGCAGCACAGCCTGGCTCAGTGGAAACCCATGAAAAGCACTTTGCTGGGCAGATGGTGTCAGAGAGTCAGGAGCACAGAACAGAACCCCACTGTGCAGCAGTGCTCAGCATGCGAGGGATCATCCCCAAGCAGACAGGGCTGCAGGGGACACAGGCAGGCAAAAAGGGAGAGCAAGGGACAGCAAAGCCAGGAGGGGCTCAGAAATTGGGGAAAAGACCTGGAACAAGAGCACCAACTGAGGAACCCCACGTGAGCACGAGCAGATCTGTGCCCAGCTCCAGGCCAAGCTTTAAAAACAGCACTTGGTTTTTATTCATTGAAGGGTAACGACTCTTTGGCATTAAGAGGGTTGCACAACTCTAAAATAACATTCTGGAGAGTGTCCACTACATTTTGGACCCTCATCTTTCCCACCCTGGTTCACAGGGGCTGCTGGGCAGATGGAATTCCAGCAGAACCTCTGGGAACGGGTACAAAGGAACTCATCCGAGTCATCCGGAAATGGCCTTGCCATGACAGCCTTTGAGGATGACAATAATTAAATATCAGACACAGCAGGGCATTGGAAGGCTCCTTTTGCAATGTTCCTTTCCCCAGGAAGGCAGGGCAGGTGAGTTCAGTGTTTTCAGGTGAGTGGTTAATCCTGCAGGTGAGCACAGCCCCTAACACAGCCCCTGACTCGGGGTTAAACAGATCCTGAAGGGAACAAACACAGGAAAAATGAGTGTAAAAGTATTCCCTGTGCTCTGCACCACGTGTGCCAATGAACTCCAGTGTTTGTGCATGTTGGACAGCTGGAACAGAAGAAACACTCAGGTCTCAGAGCAGCAATTGAATCTCCAGGCAGTCTCAACCAAAAGGGCTCTGTCCTTCTTTATTTTCCTATTTTTATATGTTTCTAAAGACAATCAAGGATTGGTGAGAGGGGTTAACACCCCTGAAAGTTCACAGGACAAAGACATGGTCAATCATCTTTCTCCACCCCAGGGGAAAGGAATGAAAAACAATTCCACAAGTGCAAAACAATCCCGGCCGGCTAAAAAAGACAAGAACCATGTGTACAAAAAAAACTCATTAAAAATTACAGTAACTCATAAGGCCCTGTAAAACCAGGGCAACGTGTGCACCTCTTCCCTCTGCTGGGCACCATCAGCTGCCCAGTTCTGCCCCTGTCCTGGACTGCTGACCTCATAAAAATATCCTTCATCATCTTCTTCTTCATCATCCTTAGCCTTTAGGTTCAAGAACCACACACCTCTGAGCCTGAGCAAACTGGGTCTTATTTTTATTTCTGGGAACAAGGTGGGGATGACAGCACTGTAACTGTGCAGGTACAGGGTGTATTTACAGATTTATCACCCTGCAAACTTCTGCAGAGCTGAACAGTTCTTTAACAGCAGCTCCAAACACAACCTGCAGAAACAACACCAAGCCCTCCTTGAGAGCAGGAAAAGCTGACAGTGCACCCCAGCAGCAAAGCAGGAGGTGAAATCCTGAATCTGCCAGGAATGCACAGACTGGAGGGAAAACCACCCCATGTGTGCCAGCAAATCCAAATTAACCAAGCAAGGCTGATTACATCAGGACAGAGATGCAACACGGAGGGATAAACACAGAGATCTCAAACACAGGCAGATGCAAATCACCATTATTTTCATGGAGACAACTGGAATGAGTCACCATGGCTCAGCAGAAAATGGAGGGTGCAATTATGTGCTAATCCAGGCTCTTTGGTAAGCGAGGGGATTGAAGATTTAAAGTGGGATTGTTTCCTCTCCTGTCCTGTGGGTTGGATCAATATTCAGAAATATTACTGACTAGTTACCTCTGCCAGCTGTGGGCTGCTCCCGTGGCACAGTGAATTTACAGAATGTACACTGAAAACACAGAACTACACTTTTAAAATATAAATAAAAGCAAGTGAGGTTGAGGCCCCACAAAATTCAAGGTTCTGGGACCATTCAGCACGAGATGAGACTGAACTCTGTGACCTGCAGGATTCCTTTCAGCATGCAGGACATGCAGCCTCCTCATCTGTGGGATTATCTGGACATCTGCCTCGCTCCTCAGCAGGAGATCTGCACTCTGGCTGCCCAGCAGTGTCTGCCTCTCTTGGAAGAAAAAAAAGACAAAAAGATGTGGAGCATCCTGGTTGGGCTGGAGAGGAGCTCCTCCTGTTGCTCCTTCCCAAAGTTGTGTCCCCCAGGGCTCAGGAGCTGTTGGGATCTTTCCACACTCTACCTTGGGCACTCCTTTTTATCCCCCCTGCTGCTTTTCTGTACATACCCAGCTCACTCATTTCTTTTGTTGTTTTTATAGGAGGTACATTCCTCAATATCCTTCCCCTCCTCACAGTTTGGAACCTACGTGGTCATTTTCAGACGTGAAAATGTTTTGCTCTGTTTTGCTCACGAACCATAACCAAAGCAAATTTCTGAAACATTTCAGCCAAAACATCCTGGTGGTGAGGTCTTTATTTGCAAACAAAGCCCCAAGTCACTAAACAAACCAAACCAATGCAAGGTGTTATAAATGCATATTATAATGTTGGCTTTTTGCAAATAATGAATGCTTTGTGTGTAGAAGTGGCTTTTGTTATAGAAATATGATAACTTTTAAATGCTTTCATGCTTTTTGTTTTAGCTTAAATGTAGTGGCAAATATAGCTGTGTTAAAAGTACCTGGCTTAAGATAATTAAACCTCCTGCTTAATTAAATAAGCATGGGTGTAACAGGCTCCTGCCCCAAAACACCTCTGTCAAGCAATGACCACTTACTAAGCATCTCTATCAAGCAATAACCATTTACTAGACCTCCCTATCAACAACAACCGTCTGCTGGACACCAAAAATTAAAAAAAAAATATTAAAGTCTCCAAAAGAAACTACTCATACTCTAAAAAGACAGACCCAAGGCAGAGCCAGGTTAATAAGTACCTGAAAAATATAAAATAGATTTAAATATATATACCGGTCTATGAATATGTAACAAGCTGATACAATTAAAAAAGTATAAAAAAAAGAGTCTTTTCATCATGTCAAATGTGCTCTTAGCTCCGTGCCAAGGGTTCCCAGCATCACCTGGACGTTGTAACCCTTTTACCCTGTCCCTTATTGTCTTCTTATTAAACCTTTAAATTTTAACAGGAGACNAATTCACAATTCACCTTCCTTACTTCATCCCCTCAAGCCCTCCGACTCAATTCAAGACCAGCCACCCAATAAAAGAGACAAACTGCGCCACTGATTTACACACGGAGCGGAGAACAGGCGGGAACAGGAAATAAATATGTACAGGCGTTATAGAATATGCACGCTTTTTGTAGTTCAATAGGTGATTAGAAGCTGTAAAAAGGCACGCAGGATCTGGGATGATGCTCTCCCCCTGCGTCCGGCGCCCGAATAAAATACGCACCTCCTTTACAACTCTAACAGGTTGGGGAGTTTTTTTTCCGAGGGCAGAAGCCACGAGTGACTGGCAGGCTACTCCTGCTCTGCTCCACTGAGCCCTGCCCTGAGCTGATCTGAGCTGATCTGAGGCAGCCTCTGCTGCACAGGAGCACAAACACTCCCACCAGCAGTGTCTGGAGCACTGAACAGCTCCCAGCAACACTCCCAACCAGCACAGTCACCCTCCCTGCAGTGGTTTCCCTCAGCCCTTTCAAGGGAAGAGCCATGAACCCTCTGTGTCACCCTGGTTTTACAGGGCCCCATAAGTTGTAACACTGTAGCTGTAGTTTCTGATGCTTTTTCTGTAAACATGGTCCTTGTTTTTCTTAACCGGCCGGGAATGTTCTGCACTTGTGGAATTGTTTTTCATTCCTTTCCCCTGGGGTGGAGAAAGATGATTGACCATGTCTTTGTCCTGTGAACCTTCAGGGGTGTTGACCCCTTTCACCAATCCTTGATTATCCTTAGAAACATATAAAAATAGGTAAATAAAGAAGGGCAGGGCTTTGGTCGGTCCTGCCTGGAGAATCCACTCCTGCTCTGAGACCCGCGTGTTTCTTCTGTTGCCAGCTGAGCAACACCCTCTGAAAGGAATCCAGAGTGTCTCACCCAGTGCCCTGGTTCTGGTGTTGTCCCAGAGCTCTCTATTCCCAGCCCAGCACAAACTGGGAGGCAGTCTGAAGGCAGCCTTGCTCCTTCCATTTCCTGCCCTCGGTTTTTCCCCACTCACACACAGAATGTTTCTGGCACTGCTTTCCCAACACTGCTCAGATGTTCGGTGAATCACCAGGGCTGTGTGGGCTACAGCCTGAAAAACACCACTCCAGAAACCCCTGTCTGCTCTGAATTGATTATGGGACTTTAAAGAGGATTGGAATGGAATCCATGGTTGTGGAACCTTGAAGAGGACAGGAATGGAATCCATGATTATGGAACCTTGAAAGGGGCTGGAATGGAATCCATGGTTATGGAGTCTGAAAGAGGGTTGGAATGGAATCCATGGTTATGGAACATTAAAGAGGGTTGGAATGGAATCCATGACTATGGAACCCTGAAGAGGGTTAGAATGGAATCCATGATTATGGAGTCTGAAAGAGGGTTGGAATGGAATCCAAGATTATGGGACCTTGAAGAGAGCAGGAATGGAATCCATGATTATGGAATCCTGAAGAGGGCAGGAATGGAATCCATGGTTATGGACCCTTGAAGAGGGCAGGAATGGAATCCATGATTATGGAATCATAAATCCCATCAAAGAGGGATGCTCAGCTTTTTGGAAATGCTTGCAACATCAGCCACGGGTGACGGCAGAAAGGGAGCCCAGCTCTGTGGCTGGGCAAGGACACAAAAGCTGAAGGAAAATCCTGTGTCTCCCATTTCCATCTCCATCCTGCAGCCTCTGCCATCACTGCCACAGAACCCAGCACCTCACAATCAGTTTGGCTGGATCAAGAATACAAAGATCAGTTTGGCTGGATCAAGAACGCAAAGATCAGTTTGGCTGGATCAAGAATGCAAAGATCAGTTTGGCTGGATCAAGAACACAAAGATCAGTTTGGCTGGATCAAGAATACAAAAATCATTTCCAAAACCTCTCTAAAATCAGGATCACCCCCACTGCAGATCAATAGATGGGTGTAACTCCTGTCACAGAGCTGGAGTTTCACCCTCCCCTGGGCTCAGAGTAAGACCCAGCACCACAGCAGGGAGTGGAATTTGCATTGGTACCACCCAGGCTGGATTTTGGAGGATGAAGAGTTTCAATCCCTCGGCCCTGTGGGGCCCTCAGACCAACACCTCACACTGGAATTAAATCTGTTCAAAATAAAAGAAGGAATCAGGGACATGAAGAAGCCAATCCTCACTCCACAGTTAATGTGGAATGTTAATTCTTGTGCCCACATTTCAACCCCGGGGTGAAGCAGCCTAACATCCTCAAATATGTACTTTAAAGTGCTCATGATAATTAGTGTTATCTACATGTCTCAGAACCACTTAAACTCCACTTCATTTGGAGCTGCCATTAATAATGCAGCAGGCAGCACTGCAAAGGCTGGTGAAAGCCAAGTAATTTAATGCACCACTTTAGAAACCAAACTTGGGGATGGATCTCAGCTGCCTCTTCAGCTTCCCTGCAATCAATGTGTCTGCAGTCATGTTTATGCATCCCAGGGCCCGTGACAGGCTGCCACCAGACTTGGCAGCCACAACCACCTCAGCAGCCTGATTTCATGTGAATGCAGCATGAAAAATCAGATTATCTTTTGATTCTCTCCTTGATTAAATAAAACCGATCTTTATTGAATAAAGCTGCTTTTATTAATATCTAAAACACTGGTTGGTGTCACAGAGCCTGCCAGTCCTGAGGAACTAATAAAAGGAAGGACAGAAGTAAAAAAAATGAGAACATTATGGGGAAATATTAGAAAGCAAATCACATTAAGGCAGTGTTGCAGCTGACAAATAAAACATGGGTCTGGCTGTGGAGTTTTTTGTTCAGCCTGAATTTATTATTTTTACTGAAAGAAGAGCAATCAGAATGGGGCTTTTCCCACAAGTACTCTGTGGCAAGAAACACAGCAAGAGCACAAAAATGGAAGTTATTTTCCCCTTTCCTTGTATAACAACTCAAACAGCTTCAATGCAGCTGGGACAAAGCATAAAAACTTTGGGTTTAAGGAAACTGCTTGAATCTTAAGCTGGAAAGATTTCATTTTTCTGGGGGTTTTACAGAAAACTTTTGGGGGTTTTGCCTGCAGGCAGAGCTCACAGGAACAGCTCCCGCTGCCCACACGTGCACTTTGTGCTGGTGTAAAAGCAGAAATCAGCACATTTTCACCCTGCCCAGCTGCCCAGCTGGAGCAGCAGGGATGGCTCGGACAGCAGCAGCACCAGCACTGCTGCTTTAAGGAAAAGTGTCCCTCATCATCACAATCACAATCTGTCAACATGAACTGTAATTGAACCCTGAACTCCTGTCTGAACACCACCAAGGAGGACGGGGGGAAAGAAAACATCCCTTCAATCACATTAAACAATCTTTGGTTTGAATATACAGAATTATATCCCATCACCAACACACTGCCACTGCTCCAGAGGAAGGGACCCCACAGGAAGAGGTGCTGAAACACAATTCTTGCACTGCTCAGCTTTTCATTTCCCGTGCTCCTGAGCCCGCCTCAGAGCCAGCAGAGCCCTGCACGCTGAGATTTTGGGAATGGCCCCAGCTTTTTTGACAGCTGGGACACCCAGCCAGCTCAGCTCAGGGGCTCCCACTGCCCCCACAGAGCCACTGAATGCACAGTGACTTCCAGCAGAGCTGCAGC
The DNA here is from genome assembly GCA_013400955.1 of Drymodes brunneopygia. Lineage (NCBI taxonomy): Eukaryota > Metazoa > Chordata > Aves > Passeriformes > Petroicidae > Drymodes > Drymodes brunneopygia. The sequence continues at coordinate 12,428 of VZTZ01019607.1, forward strand.
TCACAGAGATTTAATCCACCAACATTCTAAGTGAGGTGCAACATGGACAAAATGACATGTTCTGATACCAGCAAACCTGCACAGAAAAAGGCAAAGACAGAGCTTGTTCGTAATGAGACAAAAAAATCGACAGGATGAGACCCAATGGAAATCAAGAAGGTTCAAAGAACTTGGATAAATCCAAAGGAAACTGAAGCCAGAGCAGTTTAAATCCAAAACCACAAATATTCCTCTCCAACAATGCAACCCAAACTGGGCATTTTGGGGCTTTGGCTGCCTTGTTTCCCCACACTCACTCTGCTGTAAGAGCAGATTTGCATCCCTGCACTCGGGCTCTGCACATCTCTGGCTGTGGGGAACCCTGAGGGGATACAAGGAGATCCTGCCTAACACACTTGCCAAGCCTCCATTTCAATAAAACCGAGAGAAAAAGGAAAATCAAACCAGCAGCTGTATGGCCTGGGATGTCATTAGAGAGCAGCTTGCAGGAAGATTTCTGCCCAGGGTGACAGAGATGAGCACAAAGTGCTCAGCAGAACAGAAGCAGCAAAAGTCACTAAAATATTCACTTGGTTCCTTACTGTCAGCCTAAACTCGAAATCTGAAATCAATGAAATCTGGTTTGATCTGAAGACATTCATAAAGAAAAAGGCTCCTCAGTCTTTAGTCTCACAGTGTACGTCTCAAAAGTGTTTGGCAGCTTAAGGGAGATGCTGTTTTCATTCTGGACTTAAGCCAGGCTCAGAACCTGGAGCTCAAATAAAGTATTGAAGTTTTTATTGTCCTCCAGGGGAGCTGATGCCTTTCCATTTAAACACAGGAACAAAACATCCACGTTGTTGTGCCTGTTGTGAATAGTCTGTTTCCATCAACATTCATAAAATATTTCATTAATTTCATTCAGCAGGACCTGGTTATTTTTTGACTGAAGATTTCCACCAAGAGCTTCTCATCTTTGATAATAAACAGCAAAAAGCTGAACTGACTGGGGGTCAGCATTGGCCTCTTGGGACCTCTTGACCCAAGAAAACTCTGCTGAAGACAAATCTGTGCAATGGAACTGCCCCAGAACTGCAGCCACAGACAAGAATCCCCTCTGCCCTCACACATCCACCTGAAATCAGTGCATTAACACACGTGGGTTAGATCATCCCTGACAGGCTGGCCTGGCAGGATCTTTAGCTCATTATCGAAAAGAACATCTCATTTCTCAGGCTGGAGCCCTGCGTTTTACAAGATGAAAGCCAAGCCAAACCACAGCAGTGTTCTCAAGCCTTCAGCATCGTTACCTGGAAGATCTGGGAGCTGCAGCACGAGGTGTGTTGCCATGGTTCTGAGCAATCAGCAGCAGCCCCGTGCACAACAGACAGCTGATTGCTGTTGCATGTTAAAAGCGTTTGTATCTCTTTAGGAAAACTTTGTCACCGCGTCATAAATGAGAGAGTTTTTCTATTAGCAACAGGGAAGCATCAAAGAAACGTGCCCCGCAGTAGTAATCGTGCCTGATTTATTTTTTGTCTGTTCGTTTTACTACGTGGGGAGGGGTGGGAATCAGCCTTTTGCACTGTGAAGTTCGTGCTGTAAATCTCTGGAGCCCTCTGGTCTTTTCAGGGTGTTAAGGCACAGCAGTGCAGACGGAGTCTGTCACCAAATAAAAAGTTAAAAATTGCATTATAGGCAGGTGTCTGTATCACTGAAGAGCAGAGTCCTGGCAGTCACACAGCAGCAGTGCCATGGATACCCCAAATGCAATACCAGCAGCACAACCAACAGCAGGGATCCTGCTGGGATCTCGGGGGGCTGCTTGCATGGAATCTCAGGGTTCTCCAGGCTGGAAAGAGCCCTGGAACCATCGAGTGCCACTGCCAGCCCAGCACTGCCCTGTTCACCCCTGAGCACCTCCCCAGGCACCACATCTGCATCCAGACCACATCTGCATCTACACCACATCTGCATCTACACCACATCTGCATCTACACCACATCTGCATCACATCTACATCACATCTACACCTACACCTACACTACACCACATCTGCATCTACACCACATCTACATCACATCTACATCTACACCACATCTGCATCCAGACCACATCTGCATCTGCACCACACCTACACCACATCTGCACCTACACCACATCTGCATCTACACCACATCTGCATCTACACCACATCTGCATCTACATCTACACCTACACCACATCTGCATCTACACCTACACTACACTTACACCACATCTGCATTTACACCACATCTGCATCTACACCTACATCTACACCTACATCTACACCTGCACCTACACCACATCTACATCTACACCACATCCACACCTACACCACATCTATATCTACATCTACACCACATCTACATCTATATCTACACCTACATCTACACCACACCTACAACTACACCGCATCTACATCTACACCTACACTAGACCTACACCACATCTACACCGCATCTACACCTACACCTACACCACACCTACACCTGCACCACATCTTCCCTCCAGGGAAAGTGCCCTCCACTTCCTGGGCAGCTGTGCCAGGGCTTGACAACCCTTTTAGGGGAGCAGTTTCTCCCAACACATCTTCTGAAAGAGATGTAAGTAACGCTTCAGAATGAAATCACACATGCACGCTGTAACTGCTGAGCTGGCAATAAAAGGAACACTGTATTCTGTAAAACTGAAATGCCACTCATTCCAACCCTGGAGTCAACTGCAATCTCAGCCAACACCACGTTAAATGCAGTGTTGGGGCAGCAAACTGAAACCCAGCAAAAAGGCAGGGAATGAAGAAGTTCAGACTGCTCCTGCACTGTCCAAAGTACTGATGATACTGCTGATCATAAAACACATCATTTACAGCCTGGCTGGGCAATCCCAGGCTACTGGTGTGCCCTGTGAATGAAGCAATCTCTCGAGAAGGCTCTGCCTTCCAATCCCTGCTGCTAATGCATTTGCAATTGCAACTTTAGAACAGGACTTATGTCGGCACTGCAGGTGGGGAACACTTGAGAACACTCAGCATTTCGTTCCTTTCTTTCTTTACCTGTTCTAAGGCAAAAAGGAGGGGAAGGGAATTTGATACAGGGAACCAGCACAGAAATACACAGCCAGGTATTCTGCCTCCTGTCAGTAAATTCAGCTCTGGATACAAACTAATTAGTAAAAATAAACCCACTTAATAAAAAAAAGAAAAGTGCTGATCGCTGGAAGTGTGAAAGGGTGTTAGGAATAACTAATAGCTTTTTTTAGTAAGGATATTTATGAGCAGGACTCTTTAGCAGCATGTTTGCAAAATCACAGATTAAATGCATATGCTCTTATTCCCCTCTGAAGACTAAACCACGTGAGAACTTTGTTTTCCTGCCAAAATATAACTGCTGATGCACAGTATCTGCCCGGTAGAAACGCATCCTTCTCCTAATTTATATGTCACAGGAATGCTCAGATTCATCTAAATTAAGTATTGCAAAAATGCATTCGCCTTTTGGCTGAGGCCACCGACGAGAACTTTTAAATTCCGAAGAAGCTTTAAACGCACACAAAAAGGCGTGCCCTGTCCGTGTGCTGGGTTGCCGATTCGAGCTGTAAACAAGCTCGAGGGCTGCGAGAAGGAGGCACTGAGATGCCTGAAGTGATGCCCTCAGGACATTCCAACTCCGTTCAGCATGTCAGACACCTGCTACAGCATCTCATCAAAGCTTTAAAATGTTTCACTCAGCACCCGCTTCTCTGCTCCAGTGAAACGCTGCCAGTCAGCCTGAGATACAGGATTTTTAATTTGAAACACGGCACAGAAGATAACGGCGGGGCAGCCAACTCCGACAGCTTGTACCTCTGGGGATTTCGGATTTCCACATCACAAACCCTTCGTAATCCAAAGCCGAGCTACCAGCTAAGCTCAGCAGCAGCATCTACCCCCTCAAAACACAGTAAGGAGGTGACAAATGCCTCAGGAAACCGGCAGACTGTTCGTCGTGGCCCAGCCAAGGAAAGATCCCGGAGCTCAGGAGGTCCCATCACATCCTCTGTGGTTTTGATCAGCACATGGCTCCCCCCAAGCCTTTCCGTCTTCAGCTGTGGGTACCAACACTCCAGGCATTGCAGAGAGAGGGGACAAAGGCTGGCGACGCAAAACAAGAAACCAGCTGCAGAAGAGATCGAGACTTACCTTTGGAAAAAACTGCTGCCAGGCTCAAGAGGAGAGGTGACAACAGATGCCCCATATTGCTAATCCCAGCAGCACACATCCTCGGGTTTGCGGAGCACTCAGGCAGCAGTTTCACGCACTTTGTAGTCAAAACCGGCCAGCTGGAGAGGCTACATTTTCAGAAAAGGTCATCTGGAAAGCGCAAAAGGCATTTCCTTCGGAGAGAAGATTTACTCCTTTGGCTTTAACCTTCCCCCTTCCTCCCTCCCTCCTTTCTTTCTTCAGAACAGACGATGCTGTGGAAGAGCCCCCCTCTCCTCGCACACAAAGGAGTCCGTTTTGGTTCGGATGCCGGCGCGGAGCCGCAGCTGCCGGGGCCGGGCGGGCAGCCCGGGGTCCGTGCGGGCGCTGG
>VZTZ01019610.1:0-14822 GCA_013400955.1 Drymodes brunneopygia
CAGTATTAAAAATGACATGACAATGCAATGAGATCTGGTTTGTGATGGTGTAAGTAAGCTGTCACCCTTCCCTCAAACCCTACAGAAATATGGAATATCTAACCATCTCTGAACAAGCTCATGGTTCTAGATTAATGAACAGCATTAACAAGGCACTGATGTGAGGAAATACATCCTGCTTACAATGTCACTGCATACTACTCAGCAGACCTGGGAGAAAAATTAACAGAAAGAAAGCTAATAGGAAGAAAAAAATCAAACAGTTTTTTCCCTAGAGTCAATTTCAAGCCTATAAACATACTTAATACATTCCCTAAAAAGTAGACTGCAAAAATCCTGTTATTATGTAATACTATAATACATAGAAACTATGAAAACCTGAGAAGAAAACCCCTCTGCATTTAACAAAATGCTGTTTACCTGTATGTGGAACAAATGTTCACAGGGTAAGCCTTTGGTGAAGGGTGGACACAAAATCTATAATATCTTATTACTCTTTGTTTTATGGAAAGCGAATCTTTTTCCTTGGAAAATAGCTTTGTATGAATACAGTAAAACTGGGACAATGGTGCATCCTCCTATAAAACAGTGAAGGCTTTTGATGAACTGAATGTAATTTTAATTAAAAATCCTATTCTGCAACATTCTACTATAAGGTTTCTAAAATATATGGAAAGCACTGGATTTGCACTGATGAAAAATCAATAAAAACAGATCAAAAATGCTGAGAGACTGAATAGGATTTGCACGTTCTGTTTGAATCTCTGACTCAAAATCGTATTGCAAAACAAGCATGTTCCACTCAGCAGGAAGCACTGGAATCTAATCATTCACCCCTATTCTGAGCCTGGCCAATTTATAATACTTTCTTGGGGTTACTTTTCTAAGGTTGAAATTGTAGCATTTTCTTGTGTGCCAGAGACAAAAGTAAACTACTATTTTAACTCAACCACTGCCAAACCAGAAAGTGAAAAATCATGTCATGTTCAATAGTGAATGTTGTTGCTGCAGAGAAACACAATATAAAGATGATACTAATACAAACTATAATCCTCCCCAATGGAACAGTGTATGAAATATGGTGTTTTCCTAATTGCAGCTAGGTAAACACTATTAAAATTCAGAACCTAGGCTGGTTTTTCTTTTTGCCACCTTTTTCACCCTGTAAAGTTGTTTCAAGAGCACAGGCATTGACTACCAGCTCCCACAGCCTTCACTATCAGCCAGAATGCTCTGTCAGCAAGCCTTTTCCTGCTCCAAAGAGTGTGTTTAAGGAATTGCTATTTCATATAACTGAGCTTTGACGTTGTGTGACAACAGCCCTGTAAAATAAAACAAATACTGATGGAAGTATTGATCATTGTTAAATAGTAAAAATTGATAAAATATTAAAAATATTAATGTCTGCTTCGCTATTTTGAAGAGATTAAAAAGAGACAACCAAATCCCATGAAGATTTTCTTGATGCAAAATGTAACTTGTATCAAAGCTGAATTTATACAGTAAATAAATAGCAGTTGTAAATAAATGGACAATGTTATAAAGACAGGTAAAATGAAGGAAATCACACTAACTTAGATGCTTATTTCTCTGAAGATCAAGCTGAAAAAACGAAGGGGTACTTTCAATGCTAGTATGCTTAATATGTCAGATGAAGGCAGGCAATGTTAAAAACCTATGTGCTACTAAACATCAGTGGGTTTTCATCATCAAGCTTCCTTGTCATCCTCTGCAAATTGTAATGGAAGAAACACAGGGAACTGAATGCTACTTACAGTCATATATTGCAGCTCTTTGCAGAATATTTTGTTCATGTTTTTCCAAATAGTGCACCCCAATAGGCAGGGTCTGTAGAATGAAACAGGTGGTGCTGAGGGCCTTGTATTTATACTATCAGCATTTCAGAGGGCTTTACTTCACACAAGATCTGATCTGGTCCCGTGGACTGAATAATAGTCATTATAGCTGGAGTGCATTAGTTGACAGTCCAGGAGCTTGTGTGCTTTGGTTTCATCCAAAAGGAGTTCAAGTGCTCCAGGACTGCTCCATGAAGTGAATCATGGTATGTGGGAGTGATGAGCATCACTTCAGAATTGCACCCCTGATCTGAAGCAAAATACTGATGTAGATTCACTATCTGTCAATTGATTGGATATGGTTACCTCTACAAATGTTACAATTTTTTAGAAAATTCCCAGCAGAGACAAAATTCTGCCAGGTTTGTCCTATTATCCCATGTGCCATTAAATAGGATTTAAATAGATGCATTTAGAAGAAGCCATTTGTATATACTGCATTTATTTTAAGATTTTAAACCTATTATGGTTTCCTGCAAACAAATATTTTAATTTTTCAAAATGAAATTTCATCCTATTTGTGATGCATTTGTACTTAGCCCTTTTTTTTCTGCAAGCAGCAACTTGTCTTTGTCTCCACAACGTCATCTGTTAAACAGAACGGGTGAAGTACATTTCATATTCTTCCTTTTGGAGTTTGTTGTACTCTCTAATTATATTAGCTCATTGCCAGTATAAAAATATGTCATATGTGTTTCCAAAAGCCAGAGTTTCTCTTCTTTTTCATTATTTTCAATTGTTTTTATTGAACCTTTAGATGTGGCATTACAAAGTATATAGATAAATTCATAAATGAAGCATGACAGCATAACCATGGGATAATAATGGGTGATAGCATCTTGTTGTTTACCTCACTGAGCCATTGTGAGGATTAATTAGTTAATGGTCATAAAGCAGAGTGCACATGCAAAACACTTTACAAGTGCTAGATAATATTACATGTGATATACAGAGCAATACCACTACTGCATATGGCATAAAGTGGAAGCACTCAATCATTATATTAACCTGAGTCTTTCAGGTAGTAGAATCTGTCAGAGGGAAATAATGGTTGACTGCATCACAAGTATCATTAAACCTTTCAGACAGTTATTCTCTTTGCATGTATACATTCAAGCCTGTAGGTAATAAGCACCAAGTACCACTAGTGATCTAAGGTAAAACTGCAAACACATTTCCCAATTCATCACAATAATGCTGATAGCTTGCATGATAGGAGTGTTTATTAGCCTCCTGGTACATTTATCTGTTGGCTCATTGAGATTCTGGGACAAAGAGTGAACAATGGCCAAAAATTTAATATTGAAATGTAGATAAAATTTGGTTCCAGAAATTGATGTGGGTAAGGCTTTACTAGAAAGTCAAGTGGCCTATTTGGCCACAGCTCCCCTTTGACACAGCACAAAGAGAGGTAAGATTGATGTTATATAAGATATTGGTGTCAGCTGTTTTTGGGCAATGTTTAGAGCAAAGCCATTTGCTACTCCATACTCATGCAACAGCTGTCACTGCATTCATGGCCATGACTCTCAGTGCTCCAATTGCAATAATACTGACAGTACATTATACTGACAGATACAAACTGAGCACAATCTAAGCACACACTTCTGAATACAAGTCCCATCTTTTTCTGAGTATTACTAAGGTGAGGGAATTATTCAGGTCTTTCTTAGTTTCTGATGCTATTACTGAATGTTGCACTCTGGAAAATATTCATGGAGACAAGGTGTTTCCTGTAATCTGAAGGAATTGTGAAAAACCTTTCCAAGAAATCAGATAATTAGATTTAAAAAACTGAGTTTTAATGTTCAATACATATATCATTTGAAATTTGAGCATGATGCTCAAGAGCTTCATCTTTTCATGAAGACTACATTGGAGTGGAGGTGAAAATTCTGAAGTTGGATGAAATTCTCTTTTAGATTTGACTTTTTAAATTACTTGTTATTAGAAATTCAAGAGAAGGAAAAATTATTTAAAAGTTCTAAAAAAGCATTATGAATGGAACTGGAGAGCAATTTTTGAATTCAGTTTCTGATGCTAGCATAAATTTAAATCACTTTAAATTGGATAAATTATATTATAACTATAGCTCACTGAAATATAATTTTCCCAATGATACAGATATCCTTCACAAGGTTTATATCTCAGGAACTCCACTGATCCCAATTAAATGTCTTTTTGCTAGTTTTGAGCCTGAAGATAATCCAAAGAGATATTAAAAAGATGGTTGAAGACTGAATGATATTCTATTATATAGGGATTCATAATGAAGATACAGGATTTCTTGTCACCATGATTTGTTCAATTGTTTGGGAATAGATCTGTTAAGAGTCTGAGACAATTTCAGATCAGATGGATGTGAGTGCAAATCAGTTGTCAAGAATTCTAATAACAATAAACTCAGTGATTTCAACTGCATTTATTATATTTCACAACTATTATTAATCAAGTGAGGTTCTTAGATTACTATCCTGAAATTATTGTTGCTCTATCTAGAATAAAAAAATAAGGGATTTCCTAATGTTTCACATGTAATGTTTTCCAAGGCTAAAATACTAGGTGTTAATCTAAAACACTAGATGTTCTAAAATACTAGAGGTCCATCACTGATTAAAGAAGATAAAAAATTATTTTACTGATATAAACTAAAAAAAAAAAAAAGACAGCAAATATCAATTTGATTGGGATTTTGGTCTAGTCAGTAGCACAACTCCTACTGATTTCGATAGAATCAGAATTTAATCCCTAAGAATGAAGGCTTTCTAGTGATAAACTCTACTAATTTGTTTTATTTTCCTTTCTTCCCCTAGGTGGATTTTGCAAACATTTTTAAGTAAACCACTCATAACATTTTCCAAAAAATTCCCACCATAAAAGCAACTGAGTGAATGCAAATGACAATTTCACTCACTTCCCTGATTCTTCCCCTGAATCTTTTCAATGCTGAGTTACCAGCAAATCCAGGTACAATATATAACAAACATGCCAACTCCTATGGGCTGTGACAGCAGTATCTCCAAAGGCTTGAAAACTTCAGTAGAGCTAACCATATCCCTCAAATTTAACCATGTACACACAGAAATACTACCTGTGTAGGGCTGTAACCCGAGGCCTGAAATAAAGCTACCTGATACATATTTGATTTGAATCCCATAGCAGCTAGGTACTGTTTACCCAATTCCTTTTAAAAAGGTCATATTTCTTATAGGTGCTCTCTATTTCTCAAAAAAATCTATGAACAGATTTCAAAATATATTTTAGAAACTAGTTTGTTTATTCTTGTAGTGTTCAATCTGTGAGCTTTTATTTCTTCTTGATAAAAATAGATATATGTACTTCATTAGGTAATTTCCACTAAATACCTAGTGGTGGTAATATGGATCTGTACTTGGTTCTTCACCCACATTGAAATTTCAGCCTTTACACAGACATGTTCATTGCTTTGGTACCTATGTATGCTATAGAACTCATATTCTAAAATCTCTGGGAAGAGCCTGAAAAAACAAAAAAAGAAAACTCTATTTCCTTGTATCACCTTGTCTCCAATTCCCAACACTCATTTCTGGTGAACTAATTTTCTCTTTCACTTTCTGTCTTCTGCAAATATATTTGAAGAATCTTTTATTGTTTCCTGATAGATTTCACACCACAACATTCAGTATATCTTTTAGCTCTTCTAATTATCCTTTTAAATTGCTCCTGCTTAGGCTCATAGATCTCCCAGCCCTCTCTTAAGTGGACTGCTTACATTTCTTATGAAGTCTTCAGTTTATTGCTCACAGTAATCTCTTTGTTGCTATTCCCCACTTGACTAGATTGGCTGCCTTTCCATGATTTCTTTTCTTAAAGTTTCTGTCATTCTATATCCACTACTATTAATAAATATGTGACCTTGCTTGTAAATATACTAATGCTGCTCTCTACTTTAGCCAGATAGGGCACTGCAACTTTTTAACACAGGGTCAGATTTATAAGAGAAGCATTACTATGTGCAAACCTTTTGGCAGGTAAGTAATAATGTGGACATGGATGGAGCAATCTGACAGTTTAACCAGTAGCTTCAAAAATTCAAAATCGGGGCCAATTTTGATTGGGGCCAATCAAAATCTTCAAGAGCAAAAGGAAAGGAGAGCAAATGTGAAGACAAGCCATTCTATTTCTGAAACTAACTCTACCTACCATTTGTAAATCCTAATGATTTGCAAAGTCACTCCCGAGGTATGCTAGCATCAGATTGACATCATTCCTCCAAAAAATGGAAGAAATTAAAAGGGGGATCACATCCTTTTAGTCTACAATAACCTTGTTCCACTGCTCTGGAGCAGCCTTTGAAAATTTCATGGTTGTGATTGTTCTGTGTTTGCAACCAAAGCAAAGGAATTCCAACAATACAGGTTATTTCATATTCACAATTACACACTAAAAGTCACAAGCATGAAAATAAATTATAATTAAATGTCTATGTCTTCTAAACCACACAAGGGCTTCTAGTGTATTTTTATTGACAGAAAATTATGACAAAACCACCTTTTGACCTCTAGTTATAGTTCTGTACTGTGCTTTTTTTCTTAAAGTAATTGTTAACTGCATTTTAATACACCATCAAAACAGAAAAAAGAATTAGAAGCTCTGTATTTAACTAAACTAAGGAATATCTGCTAGTGAATTATCTAATTAATTATTTTAGTGGGGCTACATTCTCCATGTTTGTTCTTCTTTTTGAGATGTGAAAAAAAAGTGAAATTAAATTCTAAACTATTAATAGACTAAGTTCAGTAAGTGGCTATGGGTCAGAAAATCACAATCCCATTTGTGCAGCATGTATTTGTATCCACTTACATTTTGTGCATATATAACCTTATGCAAACAGCATTAAAAAGCTTCTGCTTAATACCCTAAGAATGATGCAATTTCCCTGGCCTGTATTCTTCTTAAACTTTAAGTTACTTTGGATGTAAGATTTCAGACAAGATGGTAAAAGTTAGAAAATGAGAAAACACATTTCATCCTGTAATTCCACATGTGTTGCTATATCTTAACCAGCTCTGCAGGGATTGGATGGAATCCAATTTGCCATCATTTATTCACAAGCATACTCCTTATACTGTGTACTTTTTTTATTCTTATTCACTATTTACCCAATTATATCTATCCTTATTAGACCCCTGCTGAAGGCAGCAAGGCAGTTCTAGCTATGGAAGTCCCATAGCTTAACTTAATCCTATTATCTCCAGATAAACGGGGATGCATAGGGCTCTAGATGGCCAAATTCAGCTCTACTCTCTCTTCCCCATGAGGAAAAAGACTGTTCCTCATCCCGATGCCTGATGTAATTAAGATCTGGAAATATGCCCATTCCAATTCTTATCCAGTAAAAGCATCACTGTCAATGCTGAGAAATGAACTGCGGTTATGATGCAAAGAGTTGACACTTCAGTGACATTTACTGATATGTTAGGCCTTTACAGTGGCTTGGCTCTATGTAGTTTATGTCTTCAGGAATTTAAAATGCCTGCCTAAAAATCTAATAAGAGGAAAGGGAATACAATAAGAGAAAAAAAATGGATAGTATTGACAAGCAAAGACTTTATTATCTCGATTGTATTTGAACAGATATAAATTGTCATTAAATTCTTGCAATACACGCTATTTTACACAATTATAGAAAATGAACCGAATAGTAAAAAGGGATCAATAACAGAAGTAAAACAGTTACTGAAAGAAAGCTTTTCTTGACTGACTCCAATAACGTAATACACTCCGCAACATTTATACCTGCACAGAAAACACAAAAAATTACACCAAATACGGATTTGCACTGGAAATCTGAAAAGAAAAAAAAAGAACAGCAGAGTCTGATAGCATGAGATTGCTGAGTATTGTGAACTAAGATCATCTTCCATGGTTTGACTTTGTAATATTCTTCAGTCATGCCCCTTTCTTTGAATGCACACCTGCACTCCACCTGTTTATCCCTCTTTATCCAAATTACTAGCACACTGAATACTGACTTTTGTACAGAAACTGGCAAGTATATATATATCTAGATAATTAGAGTAATGAGCATGTTTTTTCATACAGGCCTGTCAATTTACTTTAATCTCTGGCTATTCCAATCCTAGCCTTTTCTAAAGAGAACATGTTAATCACGCTGACTGGTTTCAGGATTGAGAGGAGATTTTATTATATAATGAAGTATTTACTAGGCTGGGACAACTAGACTAATATTCTCCAGTAACCTAAATCAGATTTTAACCCCAGCCTCCAGAGGTGAATTCTTCGTGCAGTTCTAATAATACAAATGTGTAAATTTGTAATCAGACTCCTGTGTAGAACTAGTGTTTTATTTACTATGAGCTTAGCTGAAAGGTTCCTAGGGACTGAAGATAGTTGGGTTGTAATCCTGTCATTTGGTGACTTAATATTTTTATATTATCACGACATTAGCATAATTCTGACCTCTATTTTGCAGCATTTTATGTTTTTCAGGCACTACTTTTGATGCTGTACCCATAGCGTATAGAATCAACAAATATTCACATCATTCCCTATTTTACTGAACATTTGGTGCAAAGTATTAAGTCTGATTTAATGTTATTAGTGCCTCAGAATAGCGTAAAATACATGAATGTAGGCATTCATCTCCCAGTTTACCATAACACTGCCATAAAATGCTACTAAATGGGTGATAAATGTTTGTTCTCCCTTTTCCTTTCTAATTCTTCCTGCTGGATGTTCTGCCTCTACCCAGACAGCTTGCAAACTGATGCCAACTCACCCATCTAGATCAATCATTAGGGTTTTTCTACTTGCCTAAGCTGCAACTGAGCAATGAAGGTTGGCTCAGTTGCAATCCCTCATTAAAACTAGTCTCAAAGTAACATCAACCTTTAGGTGCAGCATTTGGATTAAATCCTGAATATTTTTTGAGACCAAAGAATCAATTAAAAAATTTCACAATCTATGGCAAACCCCAAAGTTTTTCCCCTCTCTTATTAAAGAAAATATGAGATGTCATATATTGCTTGACACTGAGCGTCTTTAGAAGCAAATACTAGAGGTTTTGACTGTGAAAATGTATGAAAGATGATTACACTAATGATGATGACTTGTCTTCTAAAGAAATTTAAGATCTTCATTTTACAAAGTATCAAACTGGCAGGCTAAATTCCTCAATTTTTATACAGAGATAGCATGTTTTTCCTCACAGGCTGGCTACCTGATGTGTTTCAACTTTGCATGCAATATTGCTTTATTCTGATTCTTCAACTCCTAATATTTTTAATATGAGTCAAGAAAAGGCCAGGCTGAAGATATTTATGGTGATTGCTCCATGATATGGACACTTGCCAACAAATAAGTTCATTCCTTCAACCATTTCTAACTTATGTGAGATCAATATCCAGACTCTCTAGCAATAACCTTGCATCTATAATTGATATTGTTTATTGGCCTGTGGTGCTGTGAGCAATAAAAGGACTAAGAAAGGGCTGAGAGAATAAATATTCATCTAAAGAAGAAGTCTCATGGAAATGTATCAATAAAGAAACAACATATGATGCAGCTTTCAAAGGAAACTTATAATGTGCTGCTCTAAGAACATAAAACAAGAAAAAATTATTATGGACAACCTCATTTCTAAGCAAAAGAGCAAATAAGGATGCTCTAATGAATAGCCTATAAATGTAGTTCTGAGAAAAGGCTGCCCTAATGGGTTTCATGATCCACATGAACCAATGGCAGGGAGTAGAACAGTTCCCATTACCAAATAGGTCAAACAAGATTCAGTGACTTTGTGCAAGTGTGAAGGAATGAATGGAAAGGAGAAAAGAGAAAACTGGGCAATATCACAGCATACATGGTGTTTGGGCTGCAGTGCTTATGTGGCAATGTTCACACAGATGACATTTTGTGCCAAAAAATACCACATTGCTTAAATGATCTATGGACTGAGGATGTGTCAACAAAAGACATTGTGTCCAGCTCTGAATTATACTGAAAACAAGGATTTTGGAAAGAACTTCAGAGTGGTAGATCAATATTTATTTGCTTTTTCTTTTTCTTCGAACCATAACTCTCTACTTACTTGGCGTAGTTAATTTATGAAATCAACTCTAGATCAGGGAAATTGACAAGCACTCATTGAGGAAAGGATATTAGAGTTTAAAAGCATTAGGGATAGCAGTATAAGTGATATATATTTTGCTGTTAAGTGACTTACCATAAAGTGAATTACAATGAACATAGATTGGATGTATTTTAATGTGTCAAAAATAATTTTCTGTAACATGCAAACTTTTTGTTTCTTGGTCATTCTTAGTAACACAGCTCCACTCTTCTTCCCTCATTTTCTAGTCTAAATCCATTTCAAGTATATGCTTTTAGAGAACTAATTCGTATTTCAGTTTATGCATCAATACCTTTTGTATATGAATACACATCACCACAAAGCTTTCCAACTCATCAAATCATCATATATGCATTTTTCAGTTTTGACTTCCTTAAAATTGGTGAAGAGAAGCATCAAAAAGCTTGTTCACTTTGAGGAGACTTTCTTTTCACAGCACACCCTGCCCCTTTACCACTAACAGTGATAACTACACAAGTTAGAAAGAGTAAAAAAAAATTCAATGAGCATGCAATTCACAGAGGGTAAAAAAAGAATATGATAACATATTCATAAAAATCACTTTGAAGTCCTCCTGTTTAGGAGGACTTTTATTTTTTCCTAAGAAAAGAAGCTCTATGGTATTGTTCTGTTTGTCTGTTTAGCTGCCTCACCAAAACACTGAACTTACTGACATATTTACACCAAATTTAAGAAAAATGTAGATGCCTCAGGGATACTGAGAGCCAATGAGCTTCATGAGCTATGTGATTGTATACACAAAAATGATCTAAATTCTAAAGGAAAAGCTCAACCCTGTTTTTGGACACTAAACTCTCCAGACTCACATGGGAGTACACCATAAATATATTTTGCTTCATTAGCTCCATTGCTACATAAATTATTTCCTTAACATTGTTTTGATTTCTTTTTTTTTCCTTGATAGGAGCTTATCAGTAAATGATTTCTATCTGTAAATGTTTTTCTTTCCTCAGAAAATTGATGACAAGCAAAATCTTTCATCTCAAACATTAACTTGGGAAGTTCCAGACTTAGGTAATCTTGTGAACATTTCTTCATGCAGCATCCCCTAATTTTCAAGACACATAACAGACACTAAGAAATGCATGAATATGAAAAGTATAACATTTTACATTCTATCTGTGAAGAAAGCCTAGAACTGCTTTTGAATCTGACACCGATTAATGGCTCTCTTCAAAAATCCCTTTTGAATAATCAAATAGCATTTTGGCTTGGCTGGATTAAAAAGGGTATTTGCACCATTAAGAAATACTTTTATAACATGCCTTTTAATTCTTACAGGGAGTGCTATTGCTGTTATCTATGTAACAAAAATAAATTCTGATACATATTCAAGTTATCATTATTATAAATAAAACTGTTGTCTCCATTGGTGCAGTCCTGCAGTACATTAGAATCACTGGGTGTTCTGGTGTAAAGTCAAAAGGACAGCACTTAATGAACTTGGTCAGAATTGGTGTGCTAATCACCTATTCCAAAAGAGCAATAAAGTTTTCCACACAAGACTAAAAGCTGAGATTTAGATAAAGCAAGAAGTAGAGACCAAATCACAGCCAGGCCTTGCAGTGATGTTTATGTGTGTTTATGACATTAATCTTAGGAGCTCAACAGCATCCCCCAGGAGCTCTCATTAATGTCCATCAGAATTATCTGTATGTTACCACGGCAGAATAGAACCCTGCAAACCTCTGTCGTGAGTTGGGAAACTTTCTCAGAGCTCATGAGTGTTGGTAAAGACACTACATTAGCTACTGCTGAATGTGACAGACAGAATGCAGTTTATTTTCTGTGCTCTAGGAAGTTCCCAGACTAAGTTCTGGCACTTTCTGCCATGTGTCAGAATAACATTTACTACAGAATCCTCTGTTCCCTTGTTAAGCATTCAGACTGAACTTTCTTTTTTGGCTCACTAACAGAAGTCTGACCTATTTGCCTTTTGGAGGTATGCCAAGATGAGACTAGCAAGGTGCAAACTGACCTGCTTGGAGGTCACCAGCATTTGAAAAGAAAGGGTGGCCAGGTACCATGCTTGAGAGAAAATCACACACCAGCTAACTGACTAGGTGGGATTTACGTGGATTATCATAGATCAAAATTTTAGAAGGAGTGTCAACATGTCAAATTTTCTTTAAGAGAAGGCAAGAAGTTCATCCAAACATTCCAAGGGCTTTATTTAGCATAACACCTTCTGCTCTGTGGCTTAAAAGGGCTACTACTGCATCAAAAAAACCCCCATGTTCTGTCAGATTATTCAAAAGGATTTAACTTCTGGGAAAAATGTTCTCTTCATCCAAACATTCTTTATGATTCCTGTAATAGTTTGCCACCTCAGGGCTGGACATGTTTATTTCAGATTGGTAAATTCATCGCCTCAACTTCTAACCTCACAGTTCACCTTATAGTTCACTCAGGTGGATTTTTTCCTCTGTCTCTAACGATTCTTGACAATACACTTCAGATTTCATCTCTCTTTTCTTACTGAATTAAGACAATAAATTCCTAAAATAAGAGCACATACGTCACACAGTTATTCACTATTTGATTATTCTTAGACGGCACAAGTTAGCTTCAAAAATTTCATACTTCAGGCAGACATTTCTTTTGTCCCACAGAGGCTTGCCTGGGTGAATTTTCTGAAAGATCATATTTTATTTCATTTCCAGATGATGTTTTAGTGTATTGCATATTTCTTGTAAGTGACAGCTTTTACAGAAATTTAGGATAACACCTCAAAGAGTCTGACATGCTCAAAAAGAAAGTCATGGGACAGAAATGTCCAAATTTTTACAAATCTGACTGCAAGAGAAGAAAATACAAATTCTACTGCCATGTGAGCAGCGATGAATCACTACATAAAAACCCTAATATTGCACTGTTGCAGAATTATACACACTTTTTATCAGTACTAATTTTTCCTTCTGCATTAGGCTTGCAGCATTATTCCAGAGATGTCCTCACTTTCACTTACATTGCTACCTGAACAAAGGATGCTTGAGGAAGAAAGTGCTGCTGTTGCTGTCTTTTATGCATTTGTATCTCAATTTTCATATTTCAAAATGTATTTTTCTTTTTGCTTTTAAACAGTTCTTACATTAATTCAAATTAATTTAGTCAGTTTTTCCTTCACAAAAATGTCCTTTACAATATTTAAGGGTTTCTCTCTTATGTTTCCTTTATGTACAGATATATGTTTATGTGTTTATTTATTTATTAATTCAAAATTTTAAGCATTACATAAATAATATATATTCTGCCATTTTTCATAGAAGATTGTGTAAAAAGCTCTTTGCTCTTAGTCAGCTATTCTGCTGGTGTTTTCTATGTATTGAAATTTTCTACATCACTTGCCATTATCGAGCAAACCCATAAAAGACTCATCAGATAAATAGCAGGGACACGGTCAGATGACTTAATCCAGCAACATGACCTCATTCTCATGTCAAGACAATGTTAAAGCCCTTCTACCATCTACACAACAGAGTTAGGTTAGAGCTACACCAGATCTTCTTTTAATCTTACATTTCCACAACTACAGTTTTGAAATACTGAAAATAGTTCAGGCAAGGATTTACTCTTTTAAGTCTAATTCAAGCCTTTTTTGTCAGGCACTTTGTTTATTTTGTGGCTATGATGATTTATCACACCCTGCTTATTCTCTTGGGAAAAATCAGAAGCAACAAAGACAACTTTGAGAGATTTTGACTTTTGGAGAACACAGAAAATCATTAATTTTAAATCTAAAGACTACTTATTGATTCTAATGCCTGATAAGTATTCAACACATGCTTTAGGTTTGCTTATATTAACACAATCACTGTTCTGATTTACAAAGGACATTTTCTGTTCTTCCATAGATATGCTATTCAATACTTTGAATGAGTAAACAGGCAATAATGGCAAAGTTTCTCTCTTAGCTCCACACCAGATGCCACCACGAACTGAACGATAGATTCTGGAATTTGAGGAATTAACAATAATGTTTGCATTTGATGGATTTCACAACGCACAAACCAGATGTTTCAAAAGCTGAGATCTCTATGTTTGTAAGGCAAGATAACAATCTAGCAGTGTACCACATTCCCACCAGAGTGAATTACAAATGTGAATATCCTTAGTAAACAATTTGAACAAAATCTAAATGTAGCTGACAGTGTACAACCAGTGAAAGCTAGTCCATAGCACATGGGATGTCTAGAAATATCAGTACTCATTTTCACGTTTAAAATCATTTGCAGTTCATGTGCTTTACACAAAGTACATGAACTGTCTTCTCTAGCAGCTTCCAGTTATAACACGGCTGATGTTGCCTAACTTAGTGCAGATTTCTGCTATGGACTCCCTCTGTACTTAAGATCTGCATCTAAGTTTGACCTTTGATCATAAAAGGAGGTCATTAATTTCAAGACACAGTACTGCTTTTTCTTGGGGATTCTGGGGGGAAAAGAAGTAGCCACATTTTGCTACTACCTAAAAGCTCAATACCTGAAACATGCTGACAAATTATGTTGAGTCAGTTCCTTACTGTGTTTTCTCCTGTAGGGAGATACCCACACTGAACATCACAGGAGGGACCCCATGTTGCACCAGGGTAAGAGTAAGGAACCCTTGAGGAGGAAGGAGCAGCATAAACAATGTCATGAAATGATTGGTACTGCCGTCCTCCCTGCTCCTCTGCCACTGGCGGTGAGGAGGCAGAGAATTTAGGAGTGAAACTGAGCCCAGGAAGAAGGAAAGCTGGAGAGATGTTTTTAACATTTGGGTTTATTTCTCACTATCCTACTCTGCTTCGATTGGTAATAAATTCAATTAATTTC
>VZTZ01019610.1:14944-36481 GCA_013400955.1 Drymodes brunneopygia
CCTCACTTTCACTTACATTGCTACCTGAACAAAGGATGCTTGAGGAAGAAAGTGCTGCTGTTGCTGTCTTTTATGCATTTGTATCTCAATTTTCATATTTCAAAATGTATTTTTCTTTTTGCTTTTAAACAGTTCTTACATTAATTCAAATTAATTTAGTCAGTTTTTCCTTCACAAAAATGTCCTTTACAATATTTAAGGGTTTCTCTCTTATGTTTCCTTTATGTACAGATATATGTTTATGTGTTTATTTATTTATTAATTCAAAATTTTAAGCATTACATAAATAATATCTTTTCTGCCAGTTTTCATAGAAGATTGTGTAAAAAGCTCTTTGCTCTTAGTCAGCTATTCTGCTGGTGTTTTCTATGTATTGAAATTTTCTACATCACTTGCCATTATCGAGCAAACCCATAAAAGACTCATCAGATAAATAGCAGGGACACGGTCAGATGACTTAATCCAGCAACATGACCTCATTCTCATGTCAAGACAATGTTAAAGCCCTTCTACCATCTACACAACAGAGTTAGGTTAGAGCTACACCAGATCTTCTTTTAATCTTACATTTCCACAACTACAGTTTTGAAATACTGAAAATAGTTCAGGCAAGGATTTACTCTTTTAAGTCTAATTCAAGCCTTTTTTGTCAGGCGCTTTGTTTATTTTGTGGCTATGATGATTTATCACACCCTGCTTATTCTCTTGGGAAAAATCAGAAGCAACAAAGACAACTTTGAGAGATTTTGACTTTTGGAGAACACAGAAAATCATTAATTTTAAATCTAAAGACTACTTATTGATTCTAATGCCTGATAAGTATTCAACACATGCTTTAGGTTTGCTTATATTAACACAATCACTGTTCTGATTTACAAAGGACATTTTCCATTCTTCCACAGATATGCTATTCAATACTTTGAATGAGTAAACAAGCACCAATGGCCAAGTTTCTCTCTTAGCTCCACACCAGATGCCACCAGGAACTGAATGATAGATTCTGGAATTTGAGAAATTAACAATAATGTTTGCATTTGATGGATTTCACAACGCACAAACCAGATGTTTCAAAAGCTGAGATCTCTATGTTTGTAAGGCAAGATAACAATCTAGCAGTGTACCACATTCCCACCAGAGTGAATTACAAATGTGAATATCCTTAGTAAACAATTTGAACAAAATCTAAATGTAGCTGACAGTGTAAAACCAGTGAAAGCTAGTCCATAGCACATGGGGTGTCTAGAAATATCAGTACTTATTTTCATGTTTAAAATAATTTGCAGTTCATGTGCTTTAGACAAAGTACATGAACTCTCTTCTCTAGCAGCTTCCATTTATAACACAGATGATGTTGCCTAACTTAGTGCAGATTCCTGCTATGGACTCCCTCTGTACTTAAGATCTGCATCTAAGTTTGACCTTTGATCATAAGAGGAGGTCATTAATTTCAAGACAGAGTACTGCTTTTTCTTGGGGATTCTGGGGGGAAAAGAAGTAGCCACATTTTGCTATGACCTAAAAGCTCAATACCTGAAACATGCTGACAAATTATGTTGAGTCAGTTCCTTACTGTGTTTTCTCCTGTAGGGAGATACCCACACTGAACATCACAGGAGGGACCCCATGTTGCACCAGGGTAAGAGTAAGGAACCCTTGAGGAGGAAGGAGCAGCATAAACAATGTCATGAAATGATTGGTACTGCCGTCCTCCCTGCTCCTCTGCCACTGGCGGTGAGGAGGCAGAGAATTTAGGAGTGAAACTGATCCCAGGAAGAAGGGAGGGCTGAAGAAAAGATGTTTTTAACATTTGGGTTTATTTCTCACTATCCTACTCTGCTTCGATTGGTAATAAATTCAATTAATTTCCCCAAGATGAGATTGCTTTGCCTGTGATGGTAATAAGTGAGTGATCTCTCCCAGCCCACAAGGCTTTCCTGTCCAGTTAAGGAGGAGAGAGACAGAGTAGCTAGATGGACGCTTGCTCACCAGCAAAGATCAGCAAGATCAGTTTCAAGACTTCTGAAGACATGAGATGACACTTTATAAAAATACTTGTACTAGATGATCTGTACTTTTCAGTTAATACATGCTATATAAAAAATTAAACCCAGCATATTTTCTGATATTTTGATATGTACATGTACAGAAATATATACACACAAACATAAGAGAAAACTCAAACTAGAAATCATCTAAAAAAGTTCTTCATTTTGATATTCTAGCTCAGCAACACGACAGTCTGTAAGGGAATATTTTCTATGCTTCAGCAATGGATTAGTCTACTTGTACAAAAAGCAATCTACCTGTAACTTCTTTCTCTCCTTTTATTAAGTGTTTAATAATCATTACATAATTGAAGAAGTACTCCTGTGCAAAGGCAGTTAACACTATCCACTCAACATCACAAATGGAATGAGCATAACATGCAAATTTTAAAGATTCACCCACGATCTTTCTCTCTGAAGAAGAGTTGAGAATGCAACTCAGATATCCAGGCTCCTTGTTCAGAGTTCTAATTCTGCATCTATAGTCCTTTTAAATATAATTCTTCTACCAGTATCCATTCCACAAGCACAGAACCACCCATGACTCAGAGGCCAAGGAGAAGACTAGAATGGAGTATATCATGATGCATGAATTATTTATTTTAATTTTGGGGGGGAATTTTGGGGAGTAATGGCAACTTCACACTTCATATATTGCAACTGAATTTACAAAAAAGAAGTTGCTGTCTCCCAAACAGTGTTCTCCTTCAAGGTACCAGTTATTTTTTAGTAATCTACTGTCCTGCTTAAATGGCTCATGTTTTCAAAGCTCCTTAGGCACTGATTGAAATCAAATCACATTACCCTGTCAAATCTTTGTAGAAATGTTCTCCAGCAGCCACACTGAATTATTTTCTGTAGTTGAAGAATTTAAAAAAAACCCAGTAACTTTCTTCCCCCTTTGACCCATTGTGAACCTGAGATCAGTACTGTCCTTATGCTAGTAATTTTTAATTGCCATTGGATACACGATGGTTTAGAGTTGCAGGAAATCAGCTTTGTTAATGTATTAAAATCTGTAAAGCTCTTTCCCTCCTGCTTGCTGATCAGAAGCAGCACTTCTTGAAACAGATTTAATCAGAAAACAGTGAAACAGAAAGTTAAATATTGCCGCTATTATTTCCTAATGCCATCCTTCACAGAGTTAAGCAACCACTAAATGTTGATAATTTTCCTGATGTGACTCTTACTGCTTAAAGAGTCTATCCTGTTTAAAAATGTCATGCATGTTGCTATTCCTACAGTTTTATAATTTGTCAACAAATCAACTACCTGCTTAGCAGCCCTCATGAGGGATTTAAAATAGCTGCCATGAAAATCCTGTGCATTTACTATTTTTATAACAAACTTGATTGTCACCTATGATATTTCAAAGATCACTTCTCATATAGACATCATGCTGGAAATTAGATGCAGGGCTTTGCTTTCCATGGAACATTATGCAGAGGCACTCTGGCTAATAAATCTTTGTAGCTAATGCATTCCAGATGGAAGCCATGTCTCACAGATTTAACCTTCCTAAACCCTTCCAAAAATTCCTCCCATCAAAAGCTCTCTGAATGAGATATGTTTGATTGAAATAGGATCATCAATACATGACATCTAAGTAATAGTACAGATGATTATGGCCTGCAGAAAATTGCCATTTCCCTTCACACAAAGGTATTGTCTTTGCACAACCACAGGGCATGAAGATGGACTTTACGAGCTTTACCAAATAATTTAAATGCTTTTTCTCAACTCTTAACGCTATTAACAGATGCTGTAAAAAAACCATCCACTTCTGTCCCTTTAACTTGGGTATGTGCATAACAAATACTGCTAAAAAGAGGAATCAAGTCTCTCACAGAAGCCACTAATTAACATCACTGTTTAATCATGTCACCAGGTTTAGCCAGTCTACATCATTAGTTTATGTCAGACGGAAGCAGTGAAACATCTAAACACCTACATGTAGATCCTTATGAAATCAGTCATGTGAAGTGGTAAGGTCAGTGTTAGACAAGGCTGCAGCTACTCTCTACTATTTAGAAACCAATACAAATCACCTCGCTAACAGACGAACGCAGAATAATTTTTAGAATCCTTAGATTTTCTTGTAAGGTAATTTCTCAGTAGCAACTCTCAAATGTAGAGCAGTATTTTAATCCCATCTGTGAATGACAAAAAATAACCTGAAGTTGTAGCCAGTTATCTATGCTTCACTCTTGGCAATGTTCAAATGGCTCTATATTGCTTTTACTGTTGAACTTCTGAACTCTGCAGTCCTTTGTCGGAAGAAAACAATTTATTAATCAAGTACAAAATAAAAGGACTCTAAACCTCAAAACACTATCAGTGCATATTCAATATGTGAAAATCTAAGGAAATTGATGTCTTAAACAAAATGGATATGGAAAATCTTTAGGTAGCAAAGGTTTTCTTACTGTGCACCACACTTCTGTAAAAGTGAAATCTTGGAAGAATTTTGTGTAAGCTACAATTACGTTTCTTATACAAATGCACAGACACAGTACAAGCTTGGCTCCTAAAAGTATGAATGACAAGTACAGAAACAATTCTAAATCAGACTGTGTAATTATCTTCTTTATGTTAAACCTTTAAAATTCTTAAGAGCCCCTTTCCAATGTATGGTTCACTTTGATCCACAGAGTTGTAATCTTCCATTAAGAGTCGATCACACCCAAATGTCATTTGCAAGCTTTCAGATGAGAGTGTAACAATAGACCCCTAACTGCGGAGATGGAGAAAAGATCAAGCACACTTCAGCTGGGAAAGCAGCAGGAGTTTTGCACACAGGCTGACACCTGGGCAAGGTTAGCTGTGCTGCCACTCCATTCCACTTCATTCAAAAGGAACTTACTCTACTTATGTGTTTGAAAAATAATAAGCAACCACTGTTGCTGAAGATCATTTCATTTGGTTAGTGTCCTCAACCAAAGGAGAGAGTCAATGTTGGACACATATTTTTATATCAGTGCCTACCTGAACATAATAAAAAGCATAGAGGAAACTTAATAGGAAGTGGAATATATTTCTTTTCGTTGAAGGGAAGTGCTTCTTACTGCCTTAGTCAGATATAATGTCACTGAATGTGACTCATCTTTTTACTTATTCTATCAATCTGAGTCAGCTTCAGTGAAATAGTGCTTCAAAAAGGCAACAAAAAAAAAAAAAGCATTTGTCTGCTTCTGGAGAGGCTCCTTTCAAATGAGATTAGAAAGTTTGGGTCCATTTTTTCATGTCTAATCCTATTATGCTCGCTAATGAACTCAGTTTGCCTCAGTGGTTAAAATAAAAGCTTGTGGTTTTGTCCTAAAAAGCACAGATCCTCCTTCAGAAGAATATATTAAACCGTACAGCTCAATATTACACATTTGTACAATCCAAAGAAGGCTTTTCTAAGATATGCTTCTGACTGCACTGTACAGCATAAGTATTGAACAGTTTTAATTGAATAAGAAGACATTAAACTAATATAGATCTTTGCTATACCTTAAGCCAAATAGAGGGAGTAAAAGGACAACACCATCATTAAGAAAAGACAAAAAGATTTTTATATAAAACTGTCTTTGGACCAGTAACTCCTGCAAAAACCTCACAGAAGTGATAGATACTAAGCCTGCACTTATAAAAGACCTTTGCTTCTGTGATATCAAAGCAGCAAGTGGCCTTGAAGTACATACAATACAGACATTTGGTCGGGAATGTAGTTTATTTTTATCAGTATGCCAGCCTGCTCTAAACAAAATTATTTTTAACTCCAAGTACCTCAGTCATAATCATAGGTTCAAATATACCTTACAGCAATTAAGTAAAGTAATAGTAAAGAATACAGTTATGAGATCATATAGATATGGGAAACCCTTCTAAAAGTTTCCTGTGCACCAGTGTAGACAACATTTTCAGTAACCATTACCCAATAGGCGGCTCTATACTGGTCTGATGGTTTCTAACCCACTGCATTTTTACTACAAAACAGAAAAAGTTGTTGATGTGGGAAGAGGAATTGGGATTATTGCCCCTTTTACCAAATAGTGAAATAGAACAGGCTGTTCCATCCAGTGAATATTTTTATATAGAAAGGGGTCAAGAAAATCTTTGTATAAAACTAGACACAGAGGCTAGCTGGACCTCTTGAGTGTCTCAGTGGGGCTGAGAAATCCAGCATCTGGGTTGTTAGAGCTTGATGAAGAAGGGACCGATCACATTGTAAGCTTCACATTCTCATGAATGCTAAGCATTTTACTGAAATGACAGGGACACAGGATCTAAGCAGAATCAGTTTTTTTATAAAGAAAAAACAGGCTGCCCCAAGTAGGGATGAACTTTGGGGCTGATTTCCTTCTAATTTCTTTTTTCCTTTTCTCTACCTTCTCTTTTGTCATGGAAGCCAGAAAGCTCCAGAAGTCTTCCCCAGTAAAGAGGATCAGGAGAGGACCTTTTCTTCATGGAGGCAGTGCTGGGGATTCTGCTTTAAGGATCCAGATCAAAATTAAACAAGTTTGAGCTTTTTTCTTTATTAAATTTCACACACTTGCAATTTAAGTCTTTCAAAAACTTCTTTGTATGCTCTGTCTGTGACAGTTAAGCTGAAGTATTGCTACCTCACAATTAACATCTTTCTGTGTATATAAAACCTCAGGTGTAGATTTTCTATATTTATTTCTCCTTAATAGCATACAGACCACAGATATCAACACTTTGAAATATGTCATAAAACATACTGTATTATGTCCTGCAAATAACCATGTGAAGAATGTTGGCCATTGTCATCATTATGGTTTTGTTTCAAATTAGCTTCTCTCATAGTCGGCATGTATGAGGTTTAAGTTCAGTCACGTGCTTCCTTGAGCATCTCCCTTTTGAAAGTCCACTGTTTTAACATTAGGAAGAGAGAGAAGTTTGCAATGACAGGATTGGTTCTCCTGGGAGAGTGAAAGGAAAGTGCCAAGGGAACTCCCAAACAGTCTCTTCTGTCCTGATGGGCAGGCAACCATATGAAATAATCCAACTCACAGAGATATTGCTAAGACTAGTTTTATGACAGTTACAGAGAGATTCAGCATTTATACATGCAAACATCAGAAACTTATAAGGGGGCATGGTAAAGGAAGGGATTGCTGCTTAAAATCAGAAGGACCTTTGAGAAAATTGTCTGTCCTCTTTTAAAGCAGATTTCAAAGATTGAAGTTGCAAGAAGGGAACAAAGCACACAACACAATAATGTATATACATCACATGAAATGTGATGATGTGTGTATAGACTCTGTGAAAATGGGAAAAGCAAAAAGTAGGAAGATGGTATAGTTACAGATTCTTCAAATACTTCCTCAACAATCTGTGGCCCTAGTATTTCCTGAGTCAGAGATGGTTTTTGAGCTCTTTGAATAAAGCAAGTATCATCAGGAAGGAAAGGCTAATACATAAAAAAATTAGCATTGGAAATATATTTACTCTCAATTAACTGGTGAAGGAACAAAGTCAGAATGGTTAAATTGTTGTTTTTCCACCTCCTGGATGGCTCTCAGCTACAATAACAGTCACATTCCTGATGACGTAGACTATATTTAAAAAAATCATCTAATCTTCATTCTTCTGCTCTGGATGGAGGATACGGAACAACAATAAAAACCAATAAATTTAACTCCCTCTCCCCTCTGTGAACAAAATGGACTGCCAGCTTCCCTGCTCACACACTCTGACTCGTGTAATGTGAGGTCGCTATCCAGATTAGTTCTCTCATTTATCGTCTTTCAGTTGGAATCTCTCTCCTGCCAATAAATAAGCAAGAACTTCTAGGATAACATGGATCACTCTCTTGCTCTTTCTGTGAGAGCAGACTCTCAGCAAGGCAGAGCACAGCAGAGCATCAACGTTTATTTGTTTTGGTTGCTGAACTTTGTACTCTCTCAGTATTTGCCATATTCAGAACAGGTTTCTTCTTTTGTGGAGATAGACTGGCATTGGTGTTTACCTGATGAAGGATATATGGGTAGAATCACATGGACTGTGATTTCCACAAAACAATCTGTGGCATGCTAATGCTTGAAGCAGGACTTGGGGAAAAAAAGTGATCAGTGAGGCATAGAAGTGCAATTAAGTCTAAATGAAAAGGGAGTTCTTTCTCCTAGGCCTTACCAGACTACAGCATACTTCTTCCTGCAATTTAATATTTTCTTTCCCTTTAAAATGTTTTACTGCATGCATCAATTCAATAACCAACTAGTCTTAAACATGTATGTTATAAAGAATTCTATTACAATATTCAAAATAATGGAGGAGCTTCTATGTGACATAAAACTGAATATACCAGACCTCTTGAACTTTGAAAAAAATGGGAAAGTGGGAAACAGGTAGGACTGTACGAAGTCATAGGAGGTCTTGAGAAACAAAAGGTGAACAGGGACACTTCCCAGCCCCAACAACCCTTGGAGGCATCGATCGAAGTCAAATGAAATCGGGTTTCAACAAAAGGAAACATATTTTTCTTAACATAATAGACAGTTTCAATCATTTGTGGACATGCAAGATGGAGAAGTCAAATTCCTACACAAATTTGAAAGTAATTAAGCTCAACAATGAGATATTTAAAAGCTTGCAAAGGTGTGAGAATCCACTTGGCTCAGAAAATCTTTAAAGAGCAGACAAAAGCAGGAGGACTGTCATTACATGCTTGTCTTACTCTAGTATTTTTCCCCATGTATTTCATAATGGCCACTGCCAAAGATTGAACACTAACTAGGGCACATGATTCCTTTGTCTTATCCAATAGGACCACTCATCTGCCTTGTCTCAAATTTTGGTCCTCAGTAGCTCTGTGTGTACCAAAGATGACAGGGTCTGAATAAAAAAGATTATACATGCAGTCCACACATATCAGAAACTGATCATAATTAGAGTACTTGTTAACCCTGTGAAAGAATTTATGTCATAATTCCCCAAAGTGAAAGATCAAAGGAAATATCTTACGTAGTGTACCTTACTGCACATTTAAAATTCTGTAGTCATACAAGCGTATACTCTTACACTGAAAGTACTGTTCTGCAGTATGCTATGGCTGCCTTTGTTTGCTGTTGTAACTTGGCATTCAGTTTATGATGGGTGGAGAATTCCTTTTTAATTTGTTTAATATTAAATTTTCTGGTTGTAAGAAAACAGGATTTGAAGCTTATGGTTCCCCAAATCTAAATATAACAATTAAATTATTGTATGCATTTCACACTTCCAGAATTCATGAAATACGTACTGGAAGAGAAAGTGCCATTCTGATGACACAGGGCAAAAAAAGAGAAGAAAGAAAAAGAAAAAAGGAAGTCAGCATGAGTTCCTGTGCTCTGTATTAGAAAGTAGGAAACATGGATATTACTTCTGGATTCTGTCCCTGGTTTACCCGACTAAAAGTCACAAGAAGCAGCAGTACAATCACACTCTTTTATCCAAAGCCAGTTCAGGTCAATGGGAGTATTTTCATTAATTTCAATGGGTTTGGATCAGACCCCTAAGCCTCGTGAAGTAACTGCTTGTAATGTCACTCAACATCAACTGACCACTCTAGGAGCCACATTGGCAAATTCATAATGAAATCCACTCTCATTTCTAAGCTTAAAAAAAAATACTGTAATGCTTTTAATATTGTTGGCAGGTAAAAGACAGTAGCAGTGGTGGTAGTGTGTGTGCATGTTTATAAATGCCAACCAAAAGCAGAAACAGTCGCAGTGAAGGCATTTTCTACTAAAAAATCATGAAAGAAGAATGGTGCATTTGTACATTATTTGACTCATTTGGCAGTTAACCAACCAGCTTGGCAAAGAGGAATCTTCCTTAGTTTTAGATACAAATGTTTGAAATACACAAAGGCATCAATTGCAAAAAAACCCCAAAAAACCAAAAAACAACAACAACAAAAAAAACCCCCAAACAACAACAAAAAAAAACCAACCCCCATGAAGAATCAAAACCAGAAATAGTCCAGGTAATGTGACTGCTGCAAAACACTCAATTTTAAAATCTTGTTTCTAAATTAAGGTATTTTGGGGCTGCCATTAGCTTTTGCAAGTTGGCTGCAATGACTTAAGAGAATTTACTTGGCAATCTCAGACAGCTTTGTAGCAGACAAGCAGATCATTAAATCCAACAACATGGCAAGTATTTCCTCATCACTGAAAGTGGTTGCTCCAGGTGGCACTATCCTCAGCTGCAAAGGAGTTTAGATTTCCATGTTTAGTGTGCAATAGAAAATTTTATAAACTAGATTGCAATTCAAAGCTTCCATGTATTCTGTTATTTTAATGTAGACTTATATAAAATTTAGAAGTATTACCACTTTCTAGTCTGAGGAATTTGTTAAATTTGACAAAGAAGGGATATATTGGAAACTTGTTTCTGGTAGACATGAAGAAGTAGAAAAGATGATTATTCAAACCTCTCTGAAAAAGTGCCATTCTACATTCTGACTTTAGCCCAACCTTGTCATTTTTTGCCCACAGTTATTACTGAGAAGCTATCTCTGGCCACAAGTTGAGTCCCAAGGACATTTTCTGTGAAGAAAAAGAGAGAGAGAGAGAAATCCTGCAGTAACTTAACATTCCTAGTGAGAAGCTGGGGCATACACACAATACCTTTAAGTGTTCAGCTCATACTTACAAGCCTATTGCAGGGCTACTCAAAACTTCTTCTCCTTTGACACGCTCAATTTACCACTGGTGTTAGCCCAGGTATTTTCAGTGCTAGTCCATCAGCATGTTACTGTGACAGCACTCCACCCTGTGCCATTTCAAACCATACACTATGGCAATTCTGGAAATGTGCGTCTTTAGGTATTCCAGCAAGTCTCACCAAAGTTCAAAGTACTTACCCTTTGTTGAAGCAAACAGATAGGAAACTAGAAATCTACTTTCCAAATTAGTAAGGAATAATTAAGTGGATCTACTAATGAATTGCTTAGGAAATTTCAGTCTTTTAAAACTCTACTACTATATGCATTTATTTATTTATTTTTCTGCAACAATTGCACATTGCTTATAATGAAATTTACCGACCTACTAATAGTATATCACTGCATAGCATCAAAGAACATATTCAAGCTAATCTGATTCTCATAGGAAAAATAACAATGGTTTAAACCACTTTTAGACAGTAAATGTAATATAGAAAAGAAGTGCACAGAATAGACATGCTATAACTCTTATAACTGTAAAACTGTATTTAAATAACTGTATATATACCTGTGTATAACACTGTATAACTGCACAACTCTTATATGTTATTTTCTAAATCAATTACTTACCCTTGGAAAAATTAATTTCTTAAACTATCTATAATAATAATTTAGCAAAAAAAAATGCTTCATGATATGCTGACATTCTTCAGACTTTCAAAACCCTTTATTTTAAATAGTTACATTGTAAGGGCAAGAAAACAAAGCATCCTTTGCATTTTGTATTCTTAGGGGTTTATGCTTTCTTTCATGACAGAGCAAATTCTGAGGAATAGATCTATCATATATCTTTATGTATAGGTTTATCTGTGGTGCACACAAGTACTATCGACCAAAACAGGTTGTCCAGCAGAGGGCTCCTTTGAAACAGAAAGTGGAGAAACGGGCAAAGTCATTCAATGTATAGGCAAAATGGAGATTACACAAGCATTATATATGCTAAGGTCCAGCAATTATTTTAGCAAATCAGCAGCACACAAATGGCGCATTGATGTAACAATTTTAATTCTTTTTTAAAGAATTAAATGCTTTCATAAGACCCATTGGAGAAAAATGTGGAAAACAAATTATTTTTCCTTAAAAACCACTCTAGTCTTCATATTTTCATTTGTTTAGGCACTGTGTGCCTATTAAGAACATCAGTTTAACTGTGTTTTTATTTCCAGTAAAACATGTATCAAGCAACATGTAGAAATTGAAGAAACTTTAATTGATCAGGAACTTAGCTATCCAACATTAAACTCAAAGTGAAATGGTCTTAAACAAGTATTTTCTGTTTTCCTTTCATGAAAAATACAGAAACAGAGGACCAAAGGGCAGCACAGACCTACTGCTACCCCATACAGCCATTTTTAAAAATCCACTCATATTCAACTTGATAATTTTTTGATAGTACTTGTCTGCACAAATCTTTTGCTTTCCAGAACTAGGAAATAGTACTGTGACACTGAGTGTTCTGCATGTTTTTTGAAGTTTCTACTTTCCATACATTTGTAGTTAAAAAGAATACACAAGAAGCCACTAAAAAAGTAAATTCATCTGATCTTTCCCATTAATAGAAGGTTAAAATACTGGTAGAACAATAGTTGAAATGTCTACAGCAAACTTACACAATGCATTTCTTCACAGTTTACAGATGTGGGCATATTTTTATTTCCAAACTTGATAGTGATACTTGTAAAACATACAAATGGAAAGAAATTAATCTGAAGTCAACTATGTTTCCAAAGTCACATCAGGTAATCAGAGCATTCAAGTGATAGGGAAGGTAAAATATTAATGAGTGTTAAAAATATGAGGTACTTTATATTTCTACTATTACATAATATTTTTCACTTTTTCTCTCCTGCCTACAAGTGAATAGGTGCAGGATTATGAAGAAAAACCTAAAGAGGATTCATATGCATGCTACAGCTGAATATGGCTCCCATTCCAGTAAGCTATTGTATCCATTAGAAATACAAAAGAGTTAAAACACAGCATAATTCTTTTTTCTTTTAATTTGTGCTGATAGGACTGATTCTGCTTGCCTCACTGTCAAGGACAGACATTTCCCATGACTGCATCAATGCCAGACTAGAACCCAAAAGTGTCCTCCATGGGCAATTTAAAGAAACCATTTGAGAAGATTCTGTACCATTGTTATAAAAGAGTATAACTAAGGAGCACAGCCAACCATGTAGAGAGCTTCTTGTCTGAAGCAGAGAGAATGTGGCTGAATACTATGCAGATCCATGTTGTCAGGAGTCACAGAACCCAGGAAGAGCAAATTTTCTTATCCATGATGTTGCTGCTGTAGGGCTAATTGGATTTAAGGGGTTGTTACTAGGCTCTCAAGAAACCAGTCGGGAAGGGGGGAATTTGGCCGCCCTGCTGATGCAACATATTTTGTCCCACACAATTTTGACCCTTGCATCTTCTTTTAGAGGAATCCATGTGCTATCCTCAGTGTCCCTTGCCAGCCCTGCCCCACACAGCCAGAGCCAAATCTGGAGTTAGGCTCTGAATGGGATGAAATTTTGTAACATTTATAGAAAAACTGTATTATAATATGGTCTTCAAACAACTAAGCGTAAAAGCAAACAACGTGGAAAGTAAACTTTTATCTTTACTACAGACTTAAAATTGCATAAACATGCTATATTTTCTTCCATATGAATATCACATTCTGGTATTTATGTTGCAACTAGCCAGACAACATTTGCTAATAGCTACTTTTAATACAGCATATCAAACTGCTTAACCCCTTGGCTTGCTGGGCAGTTTAGAAGCTCCTACTGTGATGTTTTTGTTCTCACATATGCGCCAGTAAAGGCTGTCACAGTCCTCATTAAATAAACAGACATACATGCCAATTAATAATTTAATTTACAGGGAGAAACTTGACATAGAGCTAGGAGCTGAATTGCTAGTATCTCCTGATTTGTTTCATCTTAAAATAGCAAGCAAACAGGTTTTGGTCCCACCTCCGAAGTTATGCCACTGTAATGAGATTGGAATATCAGCAAATTGTTAGTTCTGTATTTACTGTCATAAAAAGGTGTCCATTGCTAAGTAAAATTTTATAAAGGCATGGGTTTAAAAAAAGGCCAGATCTTTTAATTTTGCAGGTATTCCCAATATTTTATTGCTCTAAATTTTAGCAGGATTTTGTCTGGCATTGAAGAATGCTTAGCTTTATGGCTTTTTTTTTATTCGGATGAATAAAATTGTTTTAATACTCACAACACAATTGCTTCTGTTTTGAAAAAGCATTTTTTCCCCTTAAATATTCACCTGATTATGCAAATATGCATCTACTTTTCTGTTCTTTTCTGGCAGCACAGAACATTTCTGACATTTGGTTTAGGAGAAGTCCCTTAAAATTCTAACAGTGCTTTAGGAAGGTACAGATACCTCTTCTTGATGCAAACAGTTGGCTAACAACATCAAAATTATTTCTCCATGAGAAGCAGATACACAAGTGGGTCTAATGGAAATATTTGGATCATTTCCCCACTTCTAATTTGGGCATACATTGTCAAGTCTCCCCGTACAACATTCCTGATGTCTTTCTTGCTCATCTACTCAAGCACAACTTTGTCAAGGTTCTCATCACCATGTGTCTCAACTTCTGTCATCCCTTCTTTTACCACCCTGCAAACAGCATCTAACTTGTCTATTTATTCAAAACTTGTGTTAAAATTAGGCATTTCTTGGGCCAGTACCTTCTAATGCCATGATTATTGCTACTTACTCCCTGTTAAGCTTTTCTTACTAAATTGTGTAGAAGATACTTTTACAGCTACTATCTTGCCTTTTCACTCTTTGTTACCTCATCCACTAATACTCATGGTCTGTTTCTGCTCCACAAATCACAGCAGTTTTGATATATCAAAATTATCCAGGTAAAACTCTATATAGTTTCATTTGCTGCACTCCATGCAGAACAGCTTTTCCCAAGCACCTACAGTGTTATCATCCATCTTTAAATCAAATCCCTATTTGAAAGTGTCCTCTTTTAATGAAGTTTTAATAAAATCCATAAGATGAATTTTTCATCCAGAAGTAAAAGTTGAATGTTTCACTGAAATCTAAAGAGAAGTGATTTTTTCCAATAAACATTTTTACCTGAGATCATAGAAAGAAGATGGCCTACTCAAGAAATTTTAGGGACCAGTTCTTTTTAAATTGTGGACCACAGATAAAACAATTGAATATGAGTGTAGGATTCCAAGTAGTACAGTTCCTATCTTTGTACAACTTCTGCAATGATAAAGAGATATAAATTTGCAATCATACAACATTTCTTTTCCTCTCAACTTTTTTTTTTTCCTCTCTGGTGTAGTTCTCTAGAAACAAAAATTGTGAACTATCAATGATTTCAAACCTTGTACCTACATAACAGAACTATACCTTTTGATTGAAAGTAATCTTTTGATGGACTAGGTCTGCACATTTAGCATCTGTAGCCAAGATAATACTGAGAGCATAAAAGTTCTGAACAAAAAGTCTAAAAGAGCAGCTTTGAATAAAACGCCTTTCCTGTCCAACTGTTCTCTTCGTTTTCTGTAATTACAGGCAAGCAGTAAGACTTCCAAAAGCAAATAAACAAATAAATGGACATTTACTTTAGGTGTATTCCTGTCCCTCTCTCCCAGTTCTTGATGATAACTGTCACTTGCTGCAGACTCACATCATGCTCATAATGCCCCTGCCATTCTGGATTCTCTCTCCATAGTAGTATTCCCATTGTTAGCCCTATCAAAACTAGCAACTGGTGTTATTTTACAGTGAGATCAGCTAGGGTAGGGATGAAGCTCAAGGATGTATCAGTATCAACATGTAGGTGTTTAGTATGTTCAAGAAAGTGTCCATGTTAAATTTGCAAGGTTTTTTAATAGAGAAGAAAATGGACTCCAAATGCATTAGCTTTTCAAAGTACATTCAGGATAATCAAGAGTGCAGAATAGAAAAAACAAGGAAGAATAAAAAAGAAAAAGGTATGATTTTAAAAAAAATCCATAGCATATAATCTTTTTTACTAAAGAACACAATAAGAGCTAGAAACATTCCCCAGTTCCAGAGATAATATAAATGTTATTTTAAATACCAAACTCTGCCCTCTATAACACTCAAGGAAAATCAGATCAGATTTTAGTTGTGGGTAAGCATTGCATGTTGCCCATTGCAAAAGCAATTCCCTTCTGTTTCAGTGAGCTGTTCAGTTTTGCTATGAAGAAGTGAATTTATAGGAGAGAAGAACTATTTGCTCATTTTCTGTACAAATTCTGATTTCACCAACAAAGAAATGTAACATGGAAGTGCGATTATTTAAACCAGCACTTCACTACACAGAGGGCTGTTCAATGCACTGCTCTTGCCAGACTTGTCACAATGACTGACATTTTCTAATATTGAACTGGAAATAATATGGATATTTAATACTGCAGAGTTTACATCAAGTAGAAGAAAAGTGCTATTGTTTATCAGCAATCTACTTCTGATGGCATATATCTAGACAGACGTAATTATTACTCTGATGAAACATGATTATCAAATAATGGAATAAACACATCTGTATAATATTTGCAATGTTTCATATCAGGTGATTTGAAAATCTTGTAAATCCCTAATATTAACCATTTTCGATGTTTCCCACTTGAATTTTGACTAAAATTTACCTTTTAGATCTGTTATGCCACTCATTAATTTTTTACAATATCCTTCTGTGCATTGCAATCTCTATTCTCCATGGCTCCACATTGTTTTGGCTAACTAACAGGCCCATATGTTGCCTTAATGTATTTCTGCACAATGTTTGTGCTTTTGGAAAAAAAGGAAAAAAAAAAACACCGGGAAAAACCACAGGCCTAAATAAGCTATAAGGAGCATCCACATACAGTTAGACTGTCTTTACTGAGTCTGGAGACATTATGATTCTGCTGCGACAAGCAGCATTTGTCTTCATTTTGTCTGACTGTCCTCATGTGTTATTATTAGTGGCTGTCAGGCAGCAGCAGAAAAAAAATAGCATCACTTGACTAAGAAGTTGAATGCATAAATGCAATAACTACACACTGGTAGCTGAGGAGAGGATGTCTGATAAGATGGTCTAAATGCAAAAAACCTCTTAATTACATTTAAAAGGAAAAAAACATATCTGGCAAAACATAAGCATCCCTCCTCTCTTCTGCTTGCATAGCTAAATTAGGAACTAATTATAAATACAACTTAGCTGCATCTAAAGAAGTTGCTTTAAGAATGTCTTTTCAGAATGTCAGTTTAGTTTAATAGCAAGAAAACAAATATGTTGGAATATTCACATCAAGTCATGTTTTTCTGATAGCGTTGATAAATATGAACATTTTAAACATGAGTTCCTTATCATACAGAAGTTCACACTGAAATGTATTTATGTATTTAGCACTTTTAAAGCCCAAAACACCAAATATAGTGTCTGGTACTGAGGAGATCCAAATGAAGTTTCTTTATCGTAAATTTTCAGTTGTAATACATAATAAGTAATAATAACAATAATAATGATAATGATAATGATAATGATAATGATAATAATAATAGTAATAAACAATTTTTATATGGGATAAAACAGTACATCCAGGAATTTACTCTGTAAGAGGGAGAAACCATAGGCTTTCCATCTCAGAAATGTACAGATGGTTAAAAGCAGATTTAAGCTTATGATATTCTTAGCTTTAAAGTGATTAAATTATTTCTTGAAGAGTACATATATTTTGAAAATACATACATAGAAACATTTTCAGATCATCTTTTTTCTATGACAGTCAATATGAAATTAATCTGTGAAGTCTCATAACAAACTGATATCCCATGAAACATGCCATAATTGCGTGTTATTATTTTATAGCAATTTCTTAAGTTAAACATATTTCACTTAAGGCTTAATAATCAGCTGAGTGCCATTACAAAGAACATTTTGTCTTCAGCAATTAAAAAGCCAAAAAATGAAAACCAAACAAAAAACTCAACCAAAGAAAAGAACGCTACCCTGTAACAAATCAGTGGTGAAATGTGGGTCCTGCTGCAGTTAGAGGCAATGTTTCCATTTACTTCATGGAAATATTTCTATTGCAAGAAGGTAAGCAAACAAGTTATATCTGTAATCAAAACAAAATAATGTGCAGCTGACAGTACTGACAACCGTTTCTCATGAGCAGCCTTCAATGACACACGCAGGTATTAGGAATTTTGCCAGTACCTAAAAAATCTGGTGGCAGATCATTATTCACATTAGCTAGGAAAAGATGCTCAGCACTCACTGCTGTTCCTGTTTGTCCATTTTTATTCTAGGGTCATGGATAACTACTGAGTTCCAATTTCCAAAATTAACCTTCACTTTTAGCTGTTTTCATTTGGAAGCCTTCTACAGGTTTTTCACAACAGAATTTCACACTCTGGCAGATCCAGAGGCGTGAGTTGAGAGAGGAGCTCTGGCTTTCAGTTTTACCATCAGAGATTCAATCACTAGATTTTCTAATCTTGGTCAGATTTTTTACCAGATTCAAAGTGATAGCAGCCATTCACTTATGCCCGTCACAGAAGCTGTTCACCTTCACCAAGTACATATATTAAATGGAAATATACTGGAAAACTGATGCAGCCAGACTGAATGATTTGCTCAGGAAATACAAGTCTGACATGAAGCCAAAAACCCAATCCAAATTCATGAATCCTGATGCAGTTTTCTAAGCACGAATTGGTGTGACATCACACATGCTGAACAGTTAGGCCTAAGCTTAACTTTATGAATCAGGAACTGTGAGCACATTGTCACAGCTTTTTCTCCTATTAGCACTGCAAATCCCAAGACTGGGACGGGAGAAAAGGAAAGGAGGAAAAGGCTGGTAGCACTTTGGTCTATTTTCAGTAGAATGATAAAATTATTTCCAAAAGTAAAATACATATGATTATTGTTGATACAGAACTGAGACAGGTAATACCTTGACCCACATATTCTGTGTTTTAGTTGTATTGAAAAACTTTTATTTAACTTAAAGAAGGAAAACAGTTTCAACAAGATAAATGAGAAACAGCCATGGAAACCTACATGGCCATATTCAGAGTTATTTTTCTGAAACTGACTGAGGTAATTGCACAAGATTATACTACACAGAGCCATAAAACAGTATCCAATCTTTAACAGAAGCAGTCTCTTTGTGCCATGTACAGGAGACAGAAACAATCACTTTCATATTTCCTATTTACAAAAATGCCCTTGCATCCTTTCTGGAATCACACAAACCACTAGTGAAGAAGAAACTATTTTGCCATTTTTGGGCAAGGATAGTTAAAAGGAAAATCCCTATTAAGCTGACAGAAAAACTGAGGCAGTAGCAAGAAATAAAAATTAAATTAGTCTCCACCTAACAATTAAGAACTCCCTGTATTAGCATCGTGTATAGCACTCTTGATTAAAATTAAAGTGAAATTAAGAAATCTCCTGCTAAGAACTCTGTTTTCACGATGTTGGCCATGCAGTGTAAGGTATCAAGACTCAAACTGCATTTTGAATTCCTAATCACTGAAGGGCATAGGTATGTACTAATCTCTTTTGGGTTTCTCCTGTGTCAGGCAATTCCTGTCTTCAGTTCCTTCGGGAATATGTTTGGGTGAGTCAAAGTGGATTAGCCCCTCCTTGGCCACATGAGGCATAACTGGTAGCCTTCTTTCAATTAAATGGCATGTGCTCTTAAGCCTCAGGACATAAACAGCTTAATTTTTTGTCCCTCCATAGTTTTAATCCAAGTTTCCGGACCTTTCAGATTTTGTTCATCCCTCCATGATTCAGTAGCTGTTCTCAATTAACTGCATATTTGGGCACTGTTATTTCTCATCAAGGGGGTTTCATTCCCCTTTTTTGTAAGGTTTGGAAGTTGGGTTTCGCTCACTCTTGTCCTAGAATAAAAGCATTCCCTCATGGAGTCAGTCAGAAGCAATTAATACGGAACATATCCATGTGCAGACAAGCAAAAGAATATCACAGTTTCAAAAGAAAGCTCTTTCTGCAATCTTTAGGGCTGCATAGGAAGTACAGATGGGAAACTCACGTGTTTGGTCACACTTGTTACATTTTAATAACAGAAAATACTTCTCAGAAATGTATGTATTATCTTTTGAAACAAATATAAGCATTAATGGGCTATATAACTTCATGACATGCATGAACATGTTATTGCCTTTCTTAAAATCTTTGTTTCTCTGTATTGATGTTGGCCTGGAACAGTAGCAGAAAAAGGGACTTGCAGCTCACAACTTGATCTATTCTCCAGTCAATTAACATAGGAACTACATAAGAAAGCATGTTAAACTATTTGATGTTTTCTGAGCTATTTTGTTCTGTTTTTTCTAGCAGTGGTGTTTCTTGTACTAACTCTCACTAAGATCTACAGGGTGCAGAAGGATGTGGCTTCATCTTTTGGTGCCCTTCAAGATGATACATACTTCCACCCTCTGCACAGCCCCATTTCCATCAGGCCTTGAAATAGACTCTTGTATCACAGTCAAACATGTTCTTCCCTGAATGGTGCGCTCAGCATTTCAAGCTAAGCCAGAGATCAGCTCTAATATTTCATTCTTCCACACCACTAGAGAGGTTGCTCTTACTGTCTGACAGAGTACAATACTTCTCAAACTACTCAATCAGTTAAGTATTGCGTATTAGAAATCTTACACTCTTCTTTTGAAGAGCTGGAAAGAAATCTCAATAATATAACCCTGTAAGAGTCTTTGAATTTTTATTCATCTGCATGATTTATTTTACTCACTGAGAAGGGCAATGAGGACTGAAAAATTTAAGGTACTTTTACACTAATTACTAATTCACAGGTATTCCTAGGTTCTTTCTCATCGGTCTGCTGTGGTTTCCTCTACTTTTTTCTTCGTGTTCAGTTTTTTTTTTTAAATTTTCTGTAACTTTTCCAAAAAAAGTACA
Source organism: Drymodes brunneopygia (assembly GCA_013400955.1). NCBI lineage: Eukaryota > Metazoa > Chordata > Aves > Passeriformes > Petroicidae > Drymodes > Drymodes brunneopygia. The sequence goes on from VZTZ01019610.1 coordinate 35,661, forward strand.
GATCACTTTCCTTTGGAGGAATAACCAGTTCTGCAATTTACACTATTTTCATGTGGAAGCAGTACAAATCACATTTCATTATAATCTGTATTAATTTAAAATGTTTAGAGAATTTCTCCTTTGTCTTTACACTTTCAACATTGTGCCTTCATTTTTCTCCACAACAGTTAAACCAGGTCTTTGGCTTTCATGATTAGGTTTAGCCTGTAGAACCACATTCAGATGGCCTACCAGCTCCTAATATTTTCTAGGTACTTCTGAAGGCCAAGATGTCTGGATGGGGACAGAGAATCCAAGCCAAGGTGTCTCCAACAGCATCTTCTACAATATTATGTCACTGTCTCATTATGTCATCATCACAGTGCTGGGTAATGGTCACTCTTAGGTATGTTGGTGGAAAAAAGGAAGAAATTCAGGGGTAAGTTCTGTATGAGAAAAATCACTGAGCATCAAAGGTAGCTGAGACACTCCAGCGTTTAAAGATGCACAATGTCAGGACCAGTCAAATAACATTTTTTAATGTTCATCGTTTGTCCAGAGCTGCAGAAGCTAGAAAGGCAATTTTTAAAGTAGAGAGAAGTTTCAGAGAGCTATGTCAACTCAGAGTGACAAATCATCATTTCAAGAATAAGCTTTAGTCAGTGGATATGTGCTCAGCTGAGAGGCCTGAGAAGAGCAGCGCTATGCTGGAAGGCTCCTAGGACTCTGCAGAGAAGATGCAGGCAGGGAGAACACAGCTCCCAGTGCCTTAGAATTAACATCAGCTGATCATTTCACCGGGATGTAAATGCAGAGAACAAAATCCCAAATACCAAAAGCAA
>VZTZ01019614.1:308-21463 GCA_013400955.1 Drymodes brunneopygia
ACAAAGACTAGTGGCATCAGCCAGGTGAATGAACACAGAGACACAGCAGGAGCTGAGGAAGAGGGAGGAAGAGGGACACATTCATGAGCTTGGACTTCAAGGATATAAAAGCCCTGGGGTTCCTTTGTTTGGGGTCCCTCCTCAAAGGCACCAGCTTCAGTTGTTTCTGTTTTACAGCACTGTTAATAAACTGCTTTATTGAGCAGATCATCTGAGACTCTATTCTGGGAACCCTGGGGTTGAACCAGTAAGGAAATTGGTCTGACTGTGTGAATGGGATGTGTGGGGAGCCAAGCAGGGAGCTGTCAGGTCACTGGAGCCACTGCTGTGAAGTGACTTCAGTCCCAAGAGTGGCAGTCTTTGTCCTCAGGAGGGTGATTGCCAGAGAGTCCCATGAATAGTCCAGCTGGGAAGTTTCCTTAACAAAACCTTTTGCATCAGACAAGTTTTGTATTTGAAACCCATCTTCCAAGTGAGTTGGCAGCACACCTCTTGCTTTTAGGAGGGGTGGATATAGGATTTGGGTAACCTGCAGATTTAATGAGGTGCAAGAATAAAAAGAGATGAGGCTTTAAGTTTTCTAGTTGTACCTTTACTTCCTTTAGAAAAGGCTGTGGAAAGCTTTCCTTTTGTCCTTACATCTTAATGGCTCCTTTTTTTTCCTAACAGTCTTTATTCCTTGGCTTAAAAAAAAAATAAGGAAAGTTAGGGATAACATTGGTTAAAGCATGACTACAAAGAAAACACTACATTGAAAAAGAATAATGTGAGATTTTTATCTAAAGTAGTGAATTGGGGATACTTTATAATCATCTAGTTTTCTTCAGTTTTCAGTGCAGCTGAGTTACGAGGGTGGGGAATAAGCTTTGTAATTTTTAAAAAAAGCTACAGACCTGGCTACATGGATGGTAGGTAGCAACACAAATTGAGATATATTAATGTCTCTATGCGGAGAGAGTCTCCAATAATTCATAAGTCATGAGGGAATTAGAGTCCATTTCTCATACTCAGTTTAGCAGTAAGAACAGTCTTGAGAATCTTTTGGTCTGTTTCTAAAAATAAATGAAAATAAATTCCAGCAAATTACTTATAAAACACCACTTTATTTGTTTTGTTTGTGAGAAAATCAGAGACCCTCTGATAAGTGTTCCAAGGACCACCATCTGCCATTTTAAAATGTAAGATCATGGAATCAAGTTATTTTAGACTGAAACTTCTTAATATGTTTTTGAAAATGTATATTTAGATCATATAACTGGAACAATGTGAAAATGTGGGATTCAAAGACATTTTTCAGAAAACATGAAGCAAACGTAGGAAACAAATATTTAAATGTTTCTGTATTTCAAACAATTAATTATTTTAAGGATAAATGCATGATTTCTCAGTACTTTATAATACTTGAATGCCTGACTTAATTTTACTTGATTGCATATTAGAATGCTATTGCCTATTAATTCAAAACATGCTTTCTGTGAGTATTCTGAAGTAATAGCTAAAAAATTGATATTTCACTGCAATATTTGCCAATGTAGAACCATGTCAATGTGATTGGTGCAGGAGAAATGGAGAGTGAAATTACCTGGGAACTGACGAGACTTTTTTTGGCTAAGAAATGCAAAAATCACACTTAGTGGAAAAATAAAACCCCCTGAACCTACTGTTGCCTCTACAGTGACTCCAGGGTGACTTTAGTCATGACCCCACATGCACTGTTGTGGTGGTCTGACCCTGACTTGATGCCAAGTGCCCACCAAAGCCATCCTGTCACTGCCTTCCTCAGCAGGACAAAGAAATATGACAAAATGTGGGTTGAGGTAAGGGCAGGGAGAGATCACTCAGCAGTTATGGTCACAGGCAAAACAGTCTTGACTTGGGGAGACTTACTGAATTTATTATTCATCAAATTGGAACAGGAAAATAAGAAAGAAAAACAAACCCTAAAAACACCTTACACCTACCTGATCCTTCTCCCCAGGCTTTACTTCACTCCCAGTTGTTCTACTTTGTTCTCCCCAGCAGTGCAGGGGGAATGGGGCTTGTGGTCAGTTCATCACATGTTGTCTCTGCCTCTCCATCCTCTGCAGAGCAGGTCTGCCCACACCCTTCCCCTGCTCCAGCATGGGGTCCCTCCCACTGCAGAGACTCCCCCACAAACTTCTCCAACATTACTCCTTCCCATGTGGTGCAGTTCTTCACAAACTGTGCCAGGCTGAGCTCCTTGTGGGGTCACAAGCCCTGCCAGCAAACCTGCTCCAGTGTCAGCTTCTCTCTGTGTGGGTCCAGAGGTCCAGCCAGGAGCCTGAGCCAGCCTGGCTTTTCCACAGGGTCACTGCTTCCTTTGGGCATCCTGCTCCAACACGAGGTTCTCCAAGGCCTGCTGCTCCACCACCACCACCTTAGGTGTGGACTATCCCCTGGTCACTTTAGCTCAGCTGTCCTGGCTGTGTCCCGTCCCAAGATCTTGCCCACCCCAAGCACACTGGTGAGGGGGAATGCTGAGAGGCAGTGCTGATGCTGTGCCCACCCTGCTCAGCAGCCGCTCTACACTGGTGTGTTACCAACGCTTTTCTGACCACCAATGCAAAGCACAGCAGTAGGAGAGATGCTGTGGGGAAAATTAACTCCATCCCAGCCTGACCCAATACTATCAAATACTATGACCCAACTATCAAAAGCATCTGAAAAGCTTTTATATCACATAAATATTAAAGAAAGCTGTTGTGAAATAAAAAGGATCTGCAATCCTGTGTTTCTGATAAATTCCTGCTTTTTTAATGCCATCTAATTCATGCAGTCTGTTTCATACATTTTCTATTCTCTCACAATTTTTTCCTGACTCATCACCATTTTTTTTCCTCTCAGTACTCCATTTATAGATCTTGCCAAATCACACAAATGCCTTTTTCATATATTCAAATGTTTATATTTCTTAGACACCAAATGTTTGACTATACACAGGATCTGATTTCTTCAAATCTGCTTGTGAGTTCTTTCATATTAAGCATCACCTTCAGAATATTTTTCTAATCAAACCACTCCTCATGCAAAATGCAGGCCAATTTTTTCTTCTCTATACATAACTGACCTACCCCAGGGAAGAGAGGAAACAGCTCTTTTGAATTAGTGACCGTTATCTCAGTCACAGGCAATTTACCTGCCAAGAGTTAGAATCAGGACTGGCACATAGAAATTTCTGATTACTGGCCTTGTATCTACTTCTGATCCAGACTGTGGGAGTTCTTGTGTTAAATAAAGTTTAGCTAAAAAAAACCTGATAGAATGATTTTGTCCCAACCTTCTCCATGTCCACAATATAACATATATTCAGTGATACTTTTATTACCAAGTTATGCAGTGCAATCCAGCTATATTCTCTCTTGATTTTCTTAAATAGAGCATTTCACTCGGTTGTGACTTCTTTGTGAAAGGTTGTATTCAAGTATGATTAGAATTCAGAAGATATCTCTAAATTATTTTCTACATGTTTTTTTCACAGGTAAGACTTTTTCTCCATTCAAGTAGTACTGCCATAACAAAATCAATAGAGATAAACACTCTTGATTTCTCTGAACCTGGCAGATGTAGGAACTGGTTTGGAGCCACTATGAACAAATTATAAACAAAGTATTTAACCAGGGATCAGGAAATTGCTGCTGTGATTTCAGTTTGATTCTTTGAAACCAGTAACCCTTTGTCTCCACTAAAGACAAATATTATGGGTCAGCAAAAAAAAAAAATAAACTGTGGAATAAAGGAATTATGGGGATTTTTTGCACTCTGGAAAGTGTGTGGGGGGGAAGGTTGAAGTCTGTGAGTAGCAGGAAAAGATTGTGCAAAAAGAACCAGGATCTGTTCCCAAATCATTGAGTGGTGGCAACTGTATATAACTACCACTAAAGTTTAGCTTACAGTCTTCGTGAGATGGATTTTTCTCTCTTGGTTCTCTGTAAAAATCATAATTTTTTGCCACAGTTATCAATGTTATTTTTACTTAACGAGTTGATAGCTGTTGTGATTAATAAAGACACAGTACAGCTAACAGTCAAGAATGACCAGGCTTGCAAAACAAAGGTGAGCTGCACAGCTGGAAGTGATTGATGGTAATGTCTGGGAAATGTAGAGGACCTATCATTTAGTATGTAGAGGCAGTCACATCTGAAATCTGGTAGATATCTGGTGAGACGTGCGTGTACGCATTAACCTTGGTGGTGGGCTAGAATGCTGTATTTCAAACACAATTTTGTGTCACTTGGATGACTAAGAGCAAGTACAAGCTTTGCTGGGTGTTCTTAAATGTATTTTTACATAGCATTGAGGTTTCATATTTTACAGGGCTGCAAGGCACTCCTGGGTTAACTGGATTTTTTGGTATAAAGTATAGATGCTCTTGAATTTTAAAATGAAAACCAGCACTGGATGAATGGACATAGGTTAGCCTTGATCACCATATGATTATAGGACTGACAATTAAATAAACATACAATGACTAAATATTATATTGTGATGATTTATAATTTGAGCTATTGAGTCCAATCTACTCTTTGAACCCAGTCACTTAAAACCAAATCTCATGAAGCTGGTTGTTCTTCTTTCAGTAATTTCAGCTAACCTTGAAGTACCTCCAAGGTTGTTACTGTGGCTATTTCCTTTTACATTGGCAAAGTTATGATTGAGACTTCCAAACACAGGTGAGGTATTAGGACCCAGTATATCCTATTTAGTCTAACTCCATGGTCACAGGTTTATGGCAGATTTTCCTTTGAGCAGCAATGCAAGCAGTTAGTGACATGCTCAGATAAACCCATTGTAGGCACATACTATATCATTTCATAAATTATCTACCTTTCTTCTGACAGTAGGAGGCCAGCCCCAAGTTTCTAACTGCTAAATAATTCATATTAATTTCACTGCTTATTTAAATTTGAAGCAGAAGCCCTTATTTAATCCTTCAAGCATTGCAACTGCACAAAGCTATTCATTATTACTTGATTAGGTACAATGTGAAAAAGCAACGCCAAACACACAAGAGTCAAAAAATGAACCACAGAGAAAACATTACAAACTACTGTCCATTTAAAATAGCTGTGTTTCCAGGTTCTCCTGTGAATTATTAATTAACTTTTATTTCTTTCACTAGAGCTAGATGTGAGATTTTCACTTTCCTTAATGATTTTTTTTACCTGTCTTTTGTATATTTACACACGAATGTGATTAAGAAGATCCATGCCTTTGTGGCTTCAACATATTTAGTAAATGGCATTGTTTAGCCTGAAGAAAAGGAGGGCCAGAGGGACCATGTTGTTCTCTACAACTGCCTGATAGGAGGCTGTAGCCAGGTGAGGGTCAGCCCTGCTCCCAAGCAATAGAATAAGAGGAAATGGCTTCAAGTTGCAGAGGCTGGGGTTTAGACTGAATATTAGAAAAAAATTTCTTTGCCAAATAGGTTGACAAGCACTGGATCAGGCTGCCCAAGGTTACCATCTGTGGAAGTATTTACTAGATGTGTAGTAGATGTGGCACTTGGGGACACGGTTTAGTGGTGGCCTTGGCAGTGCTGAGTTAGTGGTTGGACTCAGTGATCTGAGAGGTCTGCTCCAACCTAAATGATTCTATGGCTCAATGACTGTCAGAAAGGCAAGGCACATAAAGTCAGTTTGATGTGACAATTTTGTCATATATAACTCCCTGATCAGTGGATGCCAAACTCAAGTGGAAGTGCTGGATCTTGCAACTGGACAAAGCTTTCCTAACTTCAAAAGTAAACATGAAGTTTATATTGCATGTGGGTAGGCTCAGGACACTTCTGCTTGTCACCTCTGGTTGGAAGTGCTGTTAATGTTAATTTATAACTCTCTGTGGTTTTATATTGTCCTGTTGTCAGTCCCTGTCTGGCTACACAGGCAGCCTACAGAGGTCTGAGCTCTGCAACATCTGGTGTCCGAAGAGAGGGAGCCTGATGTCCCAAGCACAGGATAGCTCTGAACCATCCCTGTATACTGAGTAAAACTTGTATTTGCACATGATGCTCTTCTGTTGCCTTACAAATTCAAGGCATTTCAGAGTGATAGTATTAAAAAATTATCTTGGAAAGAAAGGGTTAAGTTTGGGAAAATAGGTTGAAAATCCAAGATGTGCCACATAAATATAGCAAAATGCGGAAAGAGAATTATTACCAAGCTGTGAATTTAGAATTATTGGAGGTGGTAGTCAGGAATTTTTTTTCAGTTATTTCACTGAAGTAAAGCACTATCCTTCAGTGTTAATAAGGTGTTCATATAGTGTTAGGAAACAATACATGTGATGTGAATATCAGTTAAGTAAAGAGATATAATGTGAAGGAAAATTTTCCGAGTTCCTCCATCTCATTAGTACTAATTCTAAGCAAGTTCCATTAATACAGGTTAACTCTCTTAATATATTAACCCTCCTCTACCTTCTACCTGGATGTTTATTTCCTATCCCCTGTACCTCTGATAGGTACAGTATCCAGGTTACACCTTGTTTGCTGTTTTGTTTTGTTTAAAAAGCTGTACTGCAAACAACCAAGTCCATGAAGTTTATGTTCAGCAGTTAAAATGCCCTGGTTGTGAATGCCATTTGTCTAATCCAAGACTGTCAGATGAAAATATATGGGCTATTTTAACATTCTCAGGCTTTATACCTACAATAAGAAACTGTTTGCTTCACAAAAAAATGACACATTCACATCTTCCCATATTTCATTTCCTATGGCTAAGTATTTCCCAATTTACATATTCATGCAGCTTAGCCAAAAAAGTTTATAAGACCACCTGGGAAAAATTCCACTAGATGAATGGTCACTGCAACATTGGAAATACAGTTCAGCTGAGTATTTTCCTCATTGTTCTAAATTTTAAAGTGACAGTGTTAATGTCAAATACAGGGCAGAGTTGTGAATGCAGTCCAGAATCCAGGATCACCTTAGTGAGCTCCCAGAAGAACGTAGTTATGCTTCCACTTTTTTTGAGTTTTGGGCCAAATGTATATTGCAAAGTGGTCCTGTTTGTCCGCTGGGCTATTGTCATACCAAATTATCTGAAAACAATTATGTTAGGGAAATTTAAAATGAATATATTTTTCACTTTGAGATTTTCAACTTATTCTGGTTAACTTGAACTCAAGCCACTCATTCAAGAAATGTCTGTTTTTTCACTCTTGATGTTTGGAAATAAAGAAAGATATTGAAAATCCTTCATTTTGTGGGGAACTTATAAACCTGTCCAGCTGATTTTCAAAACACAATATTATTCTCAGTGAGAATAGCAAAAGCAGGACATACAGATACATTTTCTACTTACAGCTTGTTTAATAATTTCTTCTGCATTTCCAAACTCTAATATAGCTTAAAAGTTGCAGAAAAAAGAGTCTCTTTTGAAGGGCAAACAAAACCAACCACAGTGCATGATGTTGACAGGAACTTCTTGCCCAAGAAATTAATGCAAGCCCTTTCACACAGGCCTATTACCACCTGATGGAAACAGCCAGTTCACGGCAAAAGCTGAAAACTCACTGTGCCAAACTGAAAACTAGGCACTCAAGCTTGTCCTTTCCCTGTTTTTGTTAAACATGTCACAGACATCTATATAACATATTTCTGGAAAAAATGAAAGACTATAAAGTATAGCCAGGTCACTTAGGCTCACTCAAAAACAGGACACTCTCTCCTGGGGCATATTCTCCAGCAATGCCTAATTCAGAAGGATGGGTTTGCTGGTTTTGCTCTCAGTCCTTCCCTTTTCCACTCTGGATAAGACAGGTGTCCCCTGGTTTGGATCAGACTTATTTAGCCCTAATTTGCTGCTTCATTTCTGTCCATGGAATCCAACCAGACAAATGACTTTTCTTTGGTCTGGTAGCTCCCCTTTTCCAAGTAGTTCAGAGTTGAAATATTTCCTTCAGGAAGATGCCCAGCAGCATTATTTCCACACACACACCTCCAGCTACCCCCAGCACGTTTTGTTCCCCCATAGGGCTGCCCTCATGTCACATTACTGAGATTCATTACATACCTAGGCAAGTGTTACACTGAGGGTGACTCAGCAGCGATAGGGAAATTATTCACTTTTTTGCATGTCTACAAGATGGGTGTCTGTGGAATAACAGCAGAGGGAAAGATACATTATTTGTGTCACTAGGGCGATGGGAACTGAAACTCCAGTTTATAGTAAAGTGTTTCTGTACACATTTGCATCCATTTTTTTATATTTTAATGTGACAAAACTGCTCTGTGTTGAGACTGTCAGTGTGTGTGTCTGTGTCTGTGTGAGTCTGTGTGAGGTGTAAATGCTTTGCCCAGACCACGGGGTTATTTCGAGGGGTTTCCATTTCCATCATGGAAACCACAGCCCCTGCAAGTGCTAAAGTCAGGCCCCTGACATCACCTTTATGACTATATGATCTTCTGTCCATTACACCAGGACAAATCTGACAGGGAGAGCGACAAAAATCGGCTTCTAACCTGTTAGTCTGCTATCAATTTTCCATGTGGTTTGGGCATTTCTGTCTTCTTTCATAATTTTTTTCATTAGCTCTTCAGGACAGCACTTTCCATTTCTATACAGTGGATAGTCTAAATGGGGTCCTGCCCTCAGATTCAGCCTTTAAATTCTGCCATAGAACAAAGACCTATAATAAATATATTTACTGGCCTCTCTATTAAGATGCCTTTTGTGAAATCCATTTGATGGAATTGTTTCACAGTTACCTCAGAGTGAAACCCCAGGGCTTTTTAGAGATGGAAACCAGCTGACATACAAGTGTGTTCATCTGAATTTATTTTTAAAATAAAGGCACTTTGACAGCCTTCACACATTTCCCTATACTATTCTCACTGATTAATGCTTTCAGTGCAGGTAACAGCTACAATTAAAAATTGTTTTAGTATCCAAAATCAAAATGCCAATCTAGGATTGAAATGAGAACTCCTGAAAGAAATAAAATAAAACAAAACAGACTCAGATATAAAACCATCTTATTTTTTTGTCTTTGTGGAGGAGGGAAAAGCAGGGGTTTTGTTCCTGAAGTAACAAAAATATATGAAATTAGAATAAGAATCACACTCTAATGTTAGGTATAGTGAAAGCACTATAGTGCTCATAGTGAACATCACTCCACTAATGCATTCTGGCAGAGGATTATTTCACATGCATGGCAGGCTGTGTCAGACTCTTTGATTTATGATCTTCTCTAACAGACTCCATTTTCAAAGAAGTGCAAGAGAGTTCTGCTTGCTCCCCCATAACCACTATTANTGAGAAAATCTGGGAGATCTGCTCCTTAATATTCCTGGCGAGATCTTTATCTATTGTAACATTCTACCTCCTATTCTCATATTGGAAGATGAGTTAAGTAACAGTTTTATCTAAAAGAAATAAAATTCCTTGGAAGTCTATCTAACGAAAAAACATTTGAGTTGACCATGAATGTTATTTACTTTTACTGTGTCTCCTGAATTGCAGTATTCAAATCAATTCTGAAGGATTTTCATTGTTCTCACTATATTTATGGCCTGAGCTGTGCATGTAACTCTTCTACTCCCCACAGATTCATCACCTGACCAATAATCAAACTCCATGCGCCAAAGTTGTCTAAATACAGAAAAAAACAGTCATTCTAGGCTTTCTGATATTTCAGTTTTCATAACTAATTCACATTAAGAAAATTGGAAAAGAGAAAATAGACTTAGCAAAGTGTGCCTGTTTGCAGTTTATCTAATTCTTGTTGAATTGTTAGTGATTAGATTAGTTTAAAAAGTGCTGTCCATGAGAAGACCATCAGTCACTCCTTGACTAAAGGCAGCTAAACTAGTCTGTTTATTTCCTTAAGCTCCAGCACGGTTGGTGGTGAACTCTTTTCTGTCCAGCAGTTACATGAAGGATGGAAAATGACCAAGTTCCTAATCTAAAACCCAAAGCTCTTTCTCAAATAAAAGGGTGAGAATAGTTTCCCCTCTTTCCCCTGATGCAGAAAATATACTTGTTTCATTCAATTATAAGGTACTTTAAACATACTGGTTTAAAGCCTGGCTTTAGTTTTGTACTTGAAAGTTTATGATTTAGTCTCTGAAGCTGTGTAAGGCAGAATGATTTAATAATCTTCTCTAATCTTGAAATCTGTCTGTATGAAAGATGACTTGAGTAAAGAGAAGCTATTCCTTGCATTTTGATTGGATTTTCAGACCTGAGTCAAGTAAGTTCTTAGAGGTTCTGGAAAGTCTCACTTTTATTTATAGGATATATGGTTCTCATGTTCCATTCAGGAACTTTGGACATAATGGTCAAAATTTCAGGATCACATAGTTTTAATCCTTTTAATCTTCAAATTTCAGTCTTTTTACATCTGTCTTTAAGATCACTCAGATTTTCTGTTTCCTATTTTCACTTTGACAAGCATTTGGAAATTTTTGCAAGCCAAGTGCACATTCTGTATCTATAACATTAGAAGCTGAGATTCTCCATCTTGCTCTAGTTTTTAATTCCCACTCCCACTTTCCTCTTTCCACATTTTGTAACCAATTACAATAATCATAATTACCATAGCCTATCCTGCATAGCATCAATTTACATTTTGTCTAAGAGCAAGCATACAAAAGATGTAAATGCCCTGAAAGCAGATCAAAGCTCATTCTTCCATTGAAAAATGTTTAAAATTAATCAGGAAACATGACTTACAAATTGTACTGTGGGGCTGAATGAAACTCAGAAAAGAAATTTTGGATTGAGGCTGACCATCTGTTCTTAACTCATTGGAAAAAAAAATGCCAGGTGACTTAAAGACAACGCTTTCAGCCTGAATTGACTTCCTTGGGCTCTTGCATATTCAAGACTGTAAGTTAAGGTACCCAGACTTATAGTCCATATTTTGCACCATTTCTCTCTTACTTATATTATTGTCCCAAAATAATGAATATGTTTGTTGGTACTCAGTAGCTAAAATTATTAACCCCAGTGATATTCAGTTTGATAAACATAGATGGGAAGACAATCACAGGAGTGATTTAATGATTTTTTGGGAGTTATTTTTAGCTATGAACTACACTCTGGGGAAGAAGAGGAGTATTTGATAGTGACAAGGAATTGCTGCAACCAGTTGAGATTCCTCAATTACAGTGACTGCAATTAGGACATGGTGGATATGAAAGAGAAAAATTTGTTGTGCTAAGTCTGAAGAAATTTAAAGAAAAGTAGTAGTAAGAATTAAGAGACATAAATTTTTTAAAGTTAGGGGACAGGTAAAACATAGGTTATATTAATTTCAACTCCCTCACAACAGTTTAAAGCTGGAGGTCAGCATCCAAGGAACTGTTTCTTATCCTGAAACAAATATACAAGGAAACTCTGGTCAGATGCATTGTGCCAGCTCTTTAATATTGACACAGAAGTGTGCTGAGGACATGAATGTATATCCATCTTATTTTTTCTCTTCATTTCTGTTATATAAAATTGTGCTTCCTTATGCTCACACTTGTTAGACCCAATACCTTAATGTTAAACTAACAACTTTTTAGAATAATATTTTAGTAGATTTTTCATAACAATGACTCTTCTGGTATCCTGATTCCTCTGATGGCCACAAGTAGATGACATGGGAAGGGTGTAAGAACAGAGGCAGCACCCTTTGAATACTTAACTCTTCCATTTTCATTTTAATTGCTGCTTGACATTTTCCAAAGCTTTTGACTAACCCTTTTACAATTTCTTATTTTCCTTACCATGTTCTAAATGTGCTCATAGAAAATTAGATCACTTCACACTCACACATTTGAAGTCCAATTTCAACACTTTATCTTTGAAGCTGTCTTAGAGTTTTGTGGTGGGGCTTAGGAGTAAGATACTTGGGTTAATTTCTTCAAGGCATTGTCTTTTTGAGTTTCTTAAATTTCTTTACAATAAATACAGTCTGAGTTTATGCTGAGAAAAGGCCAAGCTGTTATTATTTATTAGACTACTCTTAATGGATAAGCTATTGAGTTACCTTTACTTGCCAAACAATTGTCTCATTAATATTATTAGAAACTGAGGGTACAGAATTTGATAGCGAACAAAAAAAAGGACTTACTAATGCATACTTAGAAATGAAGAGGCAAAGTATGTTGCTACTACAAATAATCTTTCAATGGTAGTTTTAAATGACTCAAATTAATTCTCCTCTTCACTGTGTTTACATTCTGATTCTGCTAACAGGTAAGTTGTTCAATTATCCTACTTTATTGTGTGTTAGTGGGTGTGTGAGATGTGTACTCTATGTTTGCAAATAGTCACATCCCATTTGGCAACAAAATGGGCAAAAGAAAGATATGCCTTGTGCTCTGTGTCCAATTGACACAGCTTGAAAATTGGAATATTATTTACGAGCAGCTACCTGTAACAATTCCAGTTTCGGGATGAGAATTATTGCCATGCTCTGGCTGGAGTTCTGCGAGTGCTAATTTAGATACATATGGAGAGATTAGTTGTTTTAAGTTCATTTGAGCAGTGTACTGATGTCAGTAAAAGAGGCTGTTCAGAGCTCAGCAGCCTTGGAGCACATTTATGTGAGCTGCAAACATCAGTGACCAAATGCCATCTCTGGAGAGCTTTGCTTTGCTTTGCTGAGGGGGCTCACCCCAGCCGTGGAGCTCTGCCAGAGAGGCTTCAACAGATGTTCCAAACAGCTGGGAGTTCTCCTGTGCTCTCCCTCCTCTTTCACTACCTCCCTTACAACCTGTGAGGAAAACACTAGTATGGAGACTGTAAAGAGGGATGGCTAATGAGACAGAGACTGTCAGGGTGAGTCTGAGGGCCAGCACAGCCTCTACTCTTTGCCCCTCCCTGAGTTTTGGGTCCTGCAGTGCCACAGCCAGGGGAGTGCCTGGGCCTGGGTCTCAGAGTCTGCACCTTGACCCCCCACCCACCAGCTGATGTCCCAGACAATCTGCATGCCCAGGGAGGAGCCTGGTGCCAGAGGCTGTGGCTGTCCCCCACATACCCTGCCCTGCCCAGGCTGAGGCATCAGGCCCTGTCTGCCCTGAAAACCCTGGCCCCCAGCCCAGGGAGCTGCTATCTCCCCACAGTCCCGTCAGATTAGTTTGAAATTGTCTTTGAAGCTTCAAGAGTTGTGATCTTAATACTCAAATGGAGTAAAAATGCACTTTTTCAATTCAAGAAGGCAAGAGACAACTCAGTGAAAAGTAAAAATATTCACTTCTTAATAATTTCCTTATTCTGAATACAGTCGAAGTAGAAATTTGCAGAAATAAGATCCATGCAGCTCATTTGTTCTGGTTTTGATATGCTATCCATTATTCAGGATGAGCTTACTGATTGACAAATCAATATATATTAACATATCCATCTTCCAGCCCAATGAACAGGGTGTAAGACAATACATACAGCCCTGTCTGTGCTAATGTACCAGATAATCTGAGTCAGTCACAGAAAATCTGAGCTATCTTGAGGCTCTTACATGTGGTAGGAGAATTTGGTTTAGTCCCAAGGTGAATGGTTCTTGTATTCTTGTTCACTTATAAGCAAGTACATCCGCTTCCTTGCTGCTGATTAGAAATGCCTCTCAAAGAGCTAGATCTTAAAATCTGAAAAGCATTTTCAGATTGTAGACAGCAATTTTGTGTCACATGTACTATTGATTTTCAATCTTGAATACTCATTATTGACACTCAACATCCACACTCAGTAGTTTTTGTACCTCCATGTTATTATGCCCAGTGACTTCCAGCTGAGAGCTGAAGGTAAAATAGTGGAAATGTGCCTATTGAGCAAGAAAGAAAATTTTCTCAGCTTGAAGGCTGCATATCATTAAATTCCAAATCAGATATTTTATCTTGATGAGCAAATAAAATGCTGACCATAAAAACTGTCAGGAAAAACAATTGTCAGGAACTGCCAAAAATGCTATATAACCCAGGAAATATGATTTTTGCCATAACCAGCAAAAGACTTGAAATTATGTGATACTGCAGGGTGTCAGAACATGTCTGTCTTTGTCTTCATTTCAGCTGAGTTTTTTATTCACCAGGTGGCAAAGTAACTATCACTTAATATTTGTATGAGCTGAAACTTTGTGAACACCAAGGATGGTATAGGTCTGGCAAACCTAGGGAGGCACTGCCTTGCAAGAAGCAGTCCTTGATGTCAGCTGGGGCCGGGGGAGAAAACTTTCTTGCCTCAAGGGAACAAGTGATGAGGGGGAAAACTACAATAAGAAAATATTTAAATATGATTCTAAGTGAACCCCAAGAGGAATGAGGAAGAAACTCTCACCCACTGTGAACATCACACTGACAAAGGGAGAGGATTTGGGTTTCAGATTTAAAATTAGGAAGCATTTCTTATGGAGAGGTGGTCAAACACAGGGACAAGGTTCCTGGAGAGGTGGTCAATGCCTCAAACCTGTCTGTGTTAAAGAGGCAATGCCCTTAATAACATGCTTTTGCTTTTAGTCAGCCCTGAAATAGGGGAGCAGCTGGACTGAGTGACCACTGCACATCCCTTCCAATGCAAATATTCTTTTCTTTTTGACTCAGTTTGAGTCCGACTTCAATTCATCGTAACTGACAAAGGCTGACAACTCAGCATAGCTATCACCCCAACTCCTGTTTGAGGAAAACTGCCACTGTCAGCCTTGAGACAGGAGGAGCATTGGATCATAATGTGAGAGAAAAAGGACTTTAAGATACAGGAATATGTGTTCTGTGTAATGGTTTTAACTGTATTGTTAATGTGAAATGCTGTTCCAATAAGATAACTTGGAGGCCTAGACTTTTAAAAAATTAATTTAAATTATATCAGTTATTGGTTAAGTTATTCTTCTTAGAACATCATTATTCTTACTACATTCTTGTTATTCTTGTTTGTTATTATTCTTCATGTTTTAGTTCTGTGTATGCAGTGTATTTCTCTTGCCAGTAACATTTTATCAAACACAAGCCATACCTTGAAATCCAGGCCCAGAACAAAGCTGAGATATGGCTGTAGAACATAGCTGTATTTGTTTATATGATGTTGAATTTCAGCTCCCATAAATATATTTTGAAATGGCGATTATTTTAATTAGCAAATTGCTGCTCGGTTGGCCTATTACTCATTCAGTTTTCTTGTCCCTAACATATGTAGAGGACACCCTCAGCTACATATAAAGTACACTTGATAAATACAGTATCATGAGGAATGAGGAAGTGATATGGTAGCACTTGTCCTTTTATTTGTTCTCAGGATGGCAAATAGGGTGGGATGACTGAGTGGGTTAGGCCATTTACCCATCTGTCTTTATTTTGCAAGTCTTATGTTGTAACACAGGAATTGTATTTCTCTGCTGTATTTACTTTAGCTAGATGTTCTCTTGTCCTTTTTTAAGTCCAACTCTCAGAAGCTCTAGGCGCTCATTTTACTCTTCAAGATAAAGGTCTCTTTTAAGAAATCATTATTGTCATGGAGACAGTCATACAACATTTTAAATTATATTACTCAGACCAGAGGAGGTGTAACACCTTGTAAGATGAAGCCTTCAGATATCATGTCAGATCTTTAAGGTCCCTTCCAACCAAGACATTCTATAATTCTATTGATAAAAATAAAGGTCTTTCAAAATACATAACATGCTAAACTCTCCAGCCACCCTAAAGGGAAATTTTCAATATTTACAAGTCAAATACTGTGATTGTAACCTACTTTTCTCTACTAAATTTCTAAAGGCATTCAGTTTTTCTTCTGTATGTGGTTTAAAATTGTGCCTTTTTGGTAAACAAGGCTGGCTTAGCATTTGTTTCATCTTGTTCAAGATCTCTAAACTGGATCCTTCTCTGTCTAATGAACAGATCAATACATTAATTGTCCCCAAAGTTCACTTTATGTGATGATTGTATTGACTTCTATACAAAACCACTTCTATTCAAATACCTTAATTCAAAAGTTCCTGGTTAAAGGGAGGAAAACAGATTCCCTCTACTCTCAGCAACTCCTGCCCTACCAGCAGCCAGTTCCAAGAAAAAGCTTTCAGCCTGTGTGGTGAAGTCATAGAATCATGGAATATGCTCCGTTGGAAGGGACCCATCAGGATCATGGAGTCCAACACCTGGCCCTGTACAGGACACCCCAATCACACCAAATGCTTCTTGAACTCTGTCAGGCTTGGTGCTGTGAACACTGCCCTGGAGAACCTGTCTCAGTGCTCAATCATCCTTTGGCTGTGAAGCACTTTCCTGACATCCAACATAAACCTCCTCTGACTCAGCTTTAGGTCATTTCCTTGAGTCCTGTCACTGGGCACCAGAGTGAAGAAATCAGTGTCTGCCCCTCCTCTTCCCCTCATGAGGATGGCAAAGACGACAGTTAGGTCTGACCTCAGTCTTCTCCAGGCTGAACAAACCAAGTGACCACAGCCAATCCCCATAAGGATTCCCCTTCAGACCCTTCACCATCCTCATGGCCTCCTTTGGACACTCTCAAATAGCTCAATCTCTTTTTTGTACTGTGGCCCAAAACTGCTCCCATCACTCGAGGTAAGGCCGCCCCAGTGCATGACAGAGTGGGACAATCCCTTCCCTTGCCCTGCTGTGAATGCTGTTCCTGATGCCCCCCCAGGACAGGGTTGGCCCTGCTGGCTGCCAGGGCACTGCTGGCTCATGTTCAGTTTGCCACTGACCAGGATCCCCAGGTCACTTTGTGCAGCTGTTCTCCAGCCTCTCATTCCCTTGTCTGTACACACATCCCCATCCCAACTGCAGAATCTGGCTCTTGCCCTTGTTAAACCTCATATGGGTGGTGATTGTCCATGTCTCTGATTTGTCAGGGTCTCTGCAGACTCTCCCTCCTCTGAGAGCTTTTTCCAGTTTAGTGTTGTCAGCAAATTTACTTAATATTCCTTAGAGGTTGGGTTTATGTACCCAAAATCTAGAACCTCTGCTTCAGGGAAAGAACACATCTGCTTTTTCATGTAGCACCTTAGGTCAGGAGCAGGTAACTGAGAAAATCATAGTCTCTTCTCCAAGAGTTAATTAAAATACATATACAGTTTTGAAAAAATAATTTTTGAGTGCCCAAAGTCCTATGCAAGTGGCTTTATTATGGTAAGTTCTAGGTTTTATGTTTTAAACCCCTTAAACTTTAAATAAAAATTCTTGCTCCATGTTTTGAAAAGTGGTGATATTGACCCCTGAGAGTAAGAGTAGCTATAGCTGTGATTCTGATCCAACACAGGAATCCCCCTCTAAGCCCCAGTTGCCACACCACCACAAAGGGACAATCTCTGCTCCACTCTTCCCAGATTTCCCTGTTTTAGGCTTCATGATACTTACTGAGGAAATGATAGTGAATTCTATTTTGTGGTACTTAATTCCCTTCAGGCACTGATTAGGGAACATTAGGTATTTAACTCAGAGATATAAATCAAAGCCAACTTCAAAGTTTGGGTTTAGATTTGTTCAAGGCCTCTTGAAATTGCCTTTCTTGTTGGCGAGATTCATGAAGATGACAGATTCCCAGCAGCTCTATTCTTGTGAAGAAACACTGGAAGCTGTAAAAATTAGGCATACTTTTAGAAATATGAGATGTAGTATTTTTCTCAAATTCCTTTGTCTCTGGGGATAAGGGGAAACAGGTCCTTTTGAACTGAAACTATATTTAAAAGAAAGCAAACAAAAAACCCCAAAACCCTCCAGCATGTGGAAATTCTGCTTGTCAGCTAGTTCTACAGATTTTACTCGAGGCTTGTTGACTAAATTCTGGTGTCTAGTACCTGGTTAATAATCCTTGAAATGACTTAACCTTGTTTAATGCTAAACAGTTTAAAAAAATCCACAAAAACCCCTGAAGTGTCCACAAACAGAAGAAAATAGAAAAGCACTGGTAAAAATTGGAAGTTACAATTCAGCACCAAAATCCATTACAGTTCCAGGTGGCCTCAAGGGTCTTAGCAGGTAATTTGTTCTTAACTGGTAGAAATATTCCTCTTAGGCAGCACTGAATTATCTTAACACCCAATTTAATCTTTTTTTTTTTTCAATACTGTGAAGAAAACTACATGAGGGACAGGCCTGGTGGAAGGCATTAATGTTTTCCTTCAGGGGAAACACAGGCATTCACAATGGATAAATGGAAGAAGGGTGCCTGCATGAAGAGAAACTTAAAATTGTATACATATGTCTTGGATAAAACTATGTCTGGTAGCTTTAAATTCCCTCGAGTCCATTGCACACTTCATTTGATTTCCTTGGGGGCAAGTTTTCTATTTAAATTTTCTTCACCTAAATTTATGTAATCAGACTATGTTAAGCAACTAATGAGTAGGATATTCAAAGAGTGACTGAAGTATTTTTTTAACGAGAGCTATCTCTCAAAAATAGCATTATTTTCTCTAAGCAGACAATAAATTCTTCATTAATACCATATCATTAATATTTATCATTTATACTCATGTATCCAAAAATCACTAAATTTTACNTAATTGTACTAATAATTATAATAATATAGTATTTTCTGATTCTGCTCTTTGCAACAACTGTTTAAGGGACAAAATAATTCATGTTTCCCAGGGAAATGTTGGTTTCTGTAAGTATTTGATAAATTAGTTTTCATCTTGGTTGGAAAGAAGAATACAAATTGATTTCTAAGGAGTAAAAAAATATCATCCTATAATAATAACAGACTAAATATTACTTTAATCACCAATACAACTAAACAATAATATTAATAAAAGGAGAGGAACTCAAGCTAGCTTATTAGAGTTAAGCCAGAATTTTTAATAACATGTAAGGAACATCTTGATAACCATCCTGCTATAACATGCACACCTGCTCTGGTCCTCATCCCAGATAATGGCTGTGTTTGAAAGAGGGGAAGATCTGCATCCTCAAAAGTCACCTGAAACAGGTCTTCCTTCTGCCTCTAAATTCAAGCTTCGGAGGAATCTGCATAGCTCCCCAAATGTTTCTGCGGGCTGAAAGTTAGGGAATATCCTTTTTAGTGCTTTCTTTGGTGCGGAAGGCGGAGCGGCCGGCCGAGGCTCACTAGATGGTGCTAGGCACAGGCGGGCGGCACAGCGCTTCGCCGCCGCAGCTCCCGGCCGGGACCCCTGTCCCGCGGGATGCACGGGAGCATCCCTGCGCCGCGGCTGGCATGGAAACGGTGGGGAAAAGAGCTCTGGGAAAGTGACTCATACGTGTGTGAAAAAGAACCGCTGGTGTGCATTTGTCAGATCATCCCAGCGTTTAAAAGCAGCTTTTGTGTCTGATAATAAATAACTTGTGTTTGCATCAGTATTCCCCTTATTATCTTACTTTAACACTGTCTTTTGCTGTTCAATTTTTCTTCACTTCCATATTAATTACTTCATTATTGCTTATTCTCAGTTCCTCTTTGAGTGACAAACCTATCATCTCATCGACAGATTGTTTTCCTCAGTTTTGGTTCCTGTGTGAGTTTCCACCCTGCCAGCTTTCCTCGGGGCCACGTCTCCTGTTTCTCACTTCCAGCCCATCAATACCTGCAGCTGAGCCACCCACCTGCCCGATTTATGCTGAGCTCCATCCTGCCCCGGGCCAGGGATGGTGAAATGTTTCACATCCATGTTGCCATGGCCCATCAGAGGGTCCCTGCCCTGTCTGGGCCATCCATGGTCCCTCAGAGGTGTCTGTCCCTGCAGCTGCCACTTCGTTGATTGCCCCTGAGCCTGTTTCACTGGTTTTGGGGTCACCTGGAACCACCCTGCAGCCACACCACCCATATCTTGTGGCTTCTGGCTGGTGCAACGAGCAGCACCAGAGTCCCATCCACTCCCCAGCCATCTCACAGTACCTCACCCCCACCCCAACTCTTCTCTGGCTGAGTTTTGGATGCAGACAACATACATTCATACAGCATATATACAAGTAGCCCCTTAAAGAAATGCTGTGGTGTCAGTCAGCCCCAGGACCTCACATTAATCTGATGAGCCTGTGTAAATCATAGAGAATATCTTGGGTTTTACTTTACAAAGCCCACAATACCACGAGTGTTTTTTAGTAGATTTGTATTTCTGCCTCTTAACTGATAAAAACAGTACTACAGATACTTGCTGCTGGATAACAGGTAAATATTGTAATGTTAGTAGTTATTACTCTGTACTTCAACAGGTCCTTAACTCAGCAGCTTGCAGGACAAGACAGAGAGCAGCTCCATGTGGAAGGTCACTTGCTGGGGACAGACAGGTGAGAACAGACTTTCGTACACGGAATCAGATTCATAATTTTTAACTTCATGGTTCTTTCCAAGCATGACTGATGTGATGACTTTCTCCTAAGTCTGAATAAATATAAAAAGAACAGAAAGCCTGATTTAAAAACAGGGCTCTGATCTGCATAGAATTTTCCTTCAGTGGCAGACTTGCAAGGCCTCAGGAAATATTATCCAGATGCACAACTTCCTCTAATAGATGACAAAGCCTTTGATGTCACTTATTACTTGGAACAAATTCTGAGATTGTAAGTATGTCTTTAAATATGCAAGATGCATTTTACCCTACGCAATTAAAAATAATAAATAAATGCCATCATACTTCTAGGGTTTTTTTAGATCTTGTATCCAAGTCTTCCTTCTAATTTGCTTATTTATTCCTTAGTAGTTGCACTGGTATAATGGATCAGTCTCTCAACAGAATGTAAGGATTCATTCCTACCAAAGTGACCCTAAAGCTACAAACTACCTATTCCTGTACTCTCACTGTCTGAAATTTCTCCTATTTTATAAAACATACCACAGGGGTTAAAATAAAATAAAATAAAATAAAATTTTTAAAAAAGAGAAGACATAGGTAATACCGTTCATTCTTTATTCACTTGAAACAGAAGGCAAATTTAGGCAGGTAGAACATGCGCGCTACATAGGAAAAACTTGCCAATTTCAGCTCTTTAGTCTTCTTAATGACTTCCAGTTAAAAATGAAACTAACAAAAACTAAATGTATATACAAAGAGTCTTGGCACACACACAAAAAAAAAAAGAGAGAAAAAGAAAGAACATCTACATTTTGAAATGTTTTTACTCAGCTAAGTGAACCTGACTATCATGGAAAATGCCCCATTTTTACGGCTGGTAGACTGTCTGTACCTTTCAGCATTAAACAAATTGGCTTTGAGTAAAATTACTTTGAGAAAGGATGGGT
>VZTZ01019617.1:0-13344 GCA_013400955.1 Drymodes brunneopygia
AAAGCAGGTGGGAATCCAAACCACAGAATGAACACCATGAGCAGACCCCTCCCAGGGCTGTCCCAGAAGAGCTCCCAGTGCACTGTCCAGGTGTGAGCGCTCCCCAGGCACTGCTGGGAGCAGCTTTCCAAGTCATCTTCCAGAGGAAAAGGGGTGGGACTCACTGCAGGGTGTCAGGGAAAAGGAGCTCAGATGGCACAGGACTTACACAGGGCATTTAGGGAAGAATCCAGGGATGGAGAAAGAAAAGGCTTGGGCAATTTAGGGAAGAACAAGTGCTGTGAAACTGAGGGGTAAGGGGATAAAAAGAGCTGGTCACACAGCCAGCCACAGCCCAGAGCGCTGTTTGTCTGGCCATGCCACAGGGCTGCTCAGCACTGCCTGGACTGACTTCTCCCTGAACTCTCCTGGGCCAGGGGCCATCTGCTCTGTGTCCAAGGACACCGACACGGGGCTGAGTGCCAGCACTGGCAGTGAGTGCCAGAGCCTGGGGGCGACTGTGTGTCTGTGGTGTGTCTGTGGCGCGGCAGCCCCAGGGAGAGCGGCACAGCCAGCAAGGACAGAGCCCCGTGAGGGGGGGACACCAGGGACCAAGGGCACGAGGCTCCAGGGACCAAGGGCATGAGGCTCCAGGGACCAAGGGGATAAGCAGATCTCTGGAGGCCAGCGCTGGGTGTGAGGGTGCCCAAAGGGCACTACCTGGCTCCCTGGAATGGATGCAGGAGACTGTGCTGGCTGCTGGGCTCATGGATAAAATCACTAAATGTTTTCCCTAGCCTTCACGAGGCATGAGGGAGATTACAAAGAGATAAGAATAAATTACGACTAAATAAAGACTTTTAGAAAAGTCTCATATCATCTGACCTTCTGTTGCTGTTTTGTTATTTTCAACAGGCAAGAAATAATCAAGGCCTATATACTTTTTACTCTCCAGAAACTTCAACATAACCTACCCTCTAGATGTCAGGAGATTTGAAACAAGTCTAAATGCACGGCAGTAGGAGAATTTTATACTAGTAACTCTGAAATGATAAAAGACAAGGTAAAAGTTTCCTTTTTTTTTTTTTTAAATCCAGACCTATACAACAAAATTTAAATTAAATTCCTAGACTTTTAATTTAATCTTAAAATCATTATTTAACAGTATTTTCTATCCATCTGCTGTAGGGAAGTTATGTAGGCTTGGCTGTGTTTTGTTTCATTTGGGGTTGTTTTAAACCTACTAATCCACTCTTGTTACAAGACACAGGATGGCTGTTATTTTAATACTAAGAAATTCTGCTTTTTCGAGCTCAGAACCTACCTCTTACAAGATCAACATCTATGAGGTCTGGTTTCACATGTCCTGTTTTCTTTGGTTTGTTTCTCAAACCCTGCAATAGACAAATACTATCAAAATACTTTCATGCAGATGACAGACATTACAAAAGACAAAAGTATCTAGGCGGTCAGTAATTGTATTTAACCTATACTGCTACTGAAAATTCAGACAAACATGTTAACTTCATAGATCTAAAGTACTATAAATTAAACATTCCAAGAACAATGCACAATAGATGCCTTTTACACACTTTACAATCTATATAAAATTCACCCAATTACTGACCCACCAGGCTATTTTTCAAACAGGCACTGAGTACTAATGGCTTTGCATTATGCAGACAATGTATGCACACACTTGCAAGAATTAGTAATACATGTCTATTAGCTTTTCAAAATTTCTGCAGCAAATCACTTTCTTGCAGCTCTTTCCTCCTTAGATGTTTAACTCAACTTCACAAAACACTCACATTGCAACTCCTTCACTCCAAACCCAGATAGCAAATCACGTTGCAATGCAGGAGCCACTAATCAGCAAGCTCTCAAAAATCCAAATTCTAGAAAGGTATTGAATTTTTCCTCAGTAGTGAATATAGATTAGCCAATTAAAAGGAAGGGGAAAATCCCACACAACAAGAATGCAGCAGGAAGAGAAGCAAGCTTATTTTGTCTTTTAGAAGCAGCATCTTCCATCACTGTAGAACCAAACTCTCTGGCAAGGCTTTCAAGTTTGTTTTTAATGCTAAAATGTGATGCTGTACTTTCAAGTCTCAGAGACAGCTGTGAGTTTATTCTGCTCCCCTTAGCTTAGATTCTTAGTCACATTAGACAGTGAGGAAATCACAGTATACAATTCATACAGAGTAAAAATATTTTAAAAAATATTTAGGATACAAATGGAATTACTATGAAAGCTATTTAACTGTTCTCATTCAAAAAGCAGTTAAATTAGTGAACTGTACATTTCTACCATTGCCATGGTTCATCCACAAGTAAAAACACTACTAAAATGTAAACATTTAGTATAAATGAAAGCATAAAAATGAAATTATTGTCAATGAGAGACAGATCAGTGAAATCTGGTAGCGTTAATCTTTGTAAGAACAACATCAAGCAAAATGTTCAGTTGAATGCAGCTCAAAATATTTCTCACATCTAAATTCAACTGGATTTCTTTTTCATGCAGAAATAAAGATAAAAAATTCAAACTGAAGCAAGCTATATATATAGTCATTACCTAATGTGCCTATTAGAAAAATGAGTTTGTTTAAAACAAAAAAAAATTAATACACAGAACTGAAACACGAATAGGACAAAATGTGCTGAGGATGACAAATAGAGACAACCAGCTGTATTTTAAATTCAAGCACTACAAAGACCTTATAATGCAAGATTTTTACAGCACTGCAGTCCTAAGACTCCAGTAATTTTATGTGGAATGAGAAAAGAAGCCCATAATTAGAACTGGAAATTACTGTAATTCTAGATTCAGCTACAGACTCCTGTGCATCTTGCATAAGTGAGCCACTCCATAANTTACCTAATGTGTCTATTAGAAAAATGAGTTTGTTTAAAACAAAAAAAAATTAATACACAGAACTGAAACACGAATAGGACAAAATGTGCTGAGGATGACAAATAGAGACAACCAGCTGTATTTTAAATTCAAGCACTACAAAGACCTTATAATGCAAGATTTTTACAGCACTGCAGTCCTAAGACTCCAGTAATTTTATGTGGAATGAGAAAAGAAGCCCATAATTAGAACTGGAAATTACTGTAATTCTAGATTCAGCTACAGACTCCTGTGCATCTTGCATAAGTGAGCCACTCCATAAAGAAAACTGAAGCTTAAAAAGAAAATGCTGAGTGATACAAACATTTTCAAATTTATTAGTGCTTATGGGCCACAAGATCTCTCTTGAAAGTCTAAATAAAGATGTGTCTCTTGGAAGAAATAAGCTCCTAGAAGCACATGATCAATCCAAAAATTTACCACTGTGGCTCAAATTATGTTTTCATTTTAAAGAAAGAATTCTGAAAAAACTAAGTCAAGAGTACAACTTGATGCAACCTTCAGAGGAAAAGAAATGGTGACTCAATTCTTTACGAATTCCATTGCTCAAACAGTACTTTCAGCATCCATGGACTGCACTGAGTTGGCTCCTGAACTGTTTGCCACACACAGTAGAAGCATTCCATTTATTCAGATGCAACTTCTCCACTTTCCTAATGCATCACAAATCTCTAACATGTGGAAAAACAGCAGTGTTTCCGCCTAAGGTTATTTTTTAAAAAATATTCAGTGTTTTATAATGCTCAGACTCATCCAGTTAGTTCATATAATTTCTATTCAGCACCGAACACATTTCAGATAAGCATTAGCAAAAGAAGGTTTAAATAAAAATGCTTAAAAGTACCTGCTGTTATTGTAAAACCTTTTCTACACAAATTTTAATCTTAATCTTAATAGATTATATTACAGTTGTAACTGAATTATAAATTCATAGTAAGAGAAGCATGATTTTCTACTAAAATATAAGAATTTTTCAGATTTTTAGTGAAGTTCATTTATAAATTATTATACACTTATTTCTAAATTTGTAATATCAAAGCGCTGTAGGAGCTTTGAGATTAAAGCACTAATGTGCAATACCTGAACTTAGTCATGTGCCTTGGTGTTACTCAAATTGCACTTCATTCAGTCAACCCAAACTCAGACACCAGCAGTAGTTTGTTAGTTACTGGACTCCTGAGCCAAATAAGATGCTACTTCCAATCAGCACAGGGCACTATCTGTAACAACTATTTTAATAACATGGTATTGCACAGTAGTTAATGAACTCCTCTCATGGCTGTGATGGGGTTTCATGGCCACTGGAAGGACCCTTCAGGCACTCCCAGGCTCAGCTGTGCTGCTGAAACACCACAGGGTTCAACTCAATGTGTGTATTTCTGTACAAAAACTCTGCAGCTCAGGTCAGTAACAGCTCCCACAGAGGGCAAGCAAGTCCCCACACACGTTTTGTTTAAGTACTGGGGAGTGAAAAAACCCATCCCCGGGGAAACTGAAGTCATGTACATTTTACAGATGTTAAGTAATAGAAACACCTTGAAACTCTTGCAGAAATAGCACAATACTTCCATGCAGTGTTGGAGGGAAAAAAAGGTTAACTGCAAGAAAATGTTAAGTAAATTAACATCATGAGTATATCATATATAACCCATAGAACTTGTACCTATAGGACTGATTCCTTTATCTCCAAAGCAATTTAGCAATGTGGTAGACACTGATGGTACTGTTAGTTAAACCAAAATGCACAAAACACTGTTAAACTGCTTGTTCAGAGAAACAAAGACTGAGGTACTTACCAGTCTAATAAACTGTACAAAACAATGACAGCATCATAAAGGAGGGAAAGTAAACTGCAGGTATAAGGTAACTAACTGAAAGCAAAGAGAGCTCAGATAACTGACATTAGAATTCATCACAAAGAAAAGTGAAAGACAGAGGTATTAACACAACTAAGCCCTGTCTTAGGCTAAGTGAAAAGAAAAAAAAGTACTGAGATACCAAAAGATCCATCACACTAAATGCTGCAGAGTTATTAATTATGTAAAATAAATAGAGTACAGTATGCTGGTTACATTTGGTTACACTCCAGAAGTCTAGTTCTACTTTACCAGTATTAAATACCACCACATACAATGTAGATTACTTCAGCATACACAACCATATAAAAAAAAATAAATGCTGTATTATTACCTTTATTTCTCTTTGTTCTACTGATTTTTCCCATATTTGTTGATCATATGCTCCAATCTAAAAAGAATACAGAATAGCTACATTAGGATTTAAAAAACATTGATCAAACAAAATCAAATCAATCTTCACCAAGAGAAGCAGGAAGTCAGCAAGTTATTTCCTTGCAGAGACTTGTTTACAAAGAAACTTTTATCTTCTCCATTCCATCCTGGCTAGACAGCATCAAGCTAATCTGTGAATGAACTGTGATAGAGGGGAGAGCTGAGCCTCACACAGCTCCAGCCTCATCCCAGGACCTGTGCAAGCCCAAGCACTGAGAAGACCTTGATCCCTCCCATCCCAGCTCAGGATTCCAGCCTCCAGATGACAGAGAGCAGACCCTATGGCAGCTATACTGACATGGCCTTTCAGATAACTTCAAAAGAAGTATGCACATCTAGTTGAAACCACACCCTCACTTAATTTATTTTCTTTAAATCCTCTATAATTCCTATTCCATTCCACACACTTTCAAAGCCAGATGGCTTTAGTTTTACCTCTTAACAGCACACAGCAACCAGATACACAGTCAGGCTGGTAATCAACCAACCAGCTTACAGCCCAGGGGGAACCCAAAGAATATCAAGAAATAGCACTTTTCCCCACTGACTGAAAGATATATACAGGAAGGGCAACCTTAAACTTCAGAATGTAAGACAGTGACAAGAACAAGTCAATATATGAGACAACATATCCAACTCTTGTAAGAAGTTATCAAAGATCATCAGATTGCTTTGAACTCTACACAAACAGTGTTTCTAGGCAATAACCGGTAAAAATAATCTCTTTTACTATGGCAATTTTAAAGCCTTGCCATCCCAGCTGTTCTACCAAGACGCATAAATCGTGTATCTGGGGATGAATTCAGATCACAAACTCTGAGCAGTTAAGTGTAAGATCACTTTTAGGTCATGAGGCAAAGACAGATGTAGTTCCTGAGATCCAAAGATCCTTTTCCAGCCTTCAGATGTGACAAGCAGCTCAGTCAGACACCTGACAGGGAGGAGAGAGGAGCAACTCCAATCCTCTGAGCAAACCATAAATTCAATCTTACTGCAAGACTGTGACTCCTCCTTCCAGGTCACAACTGCAACAGTCATAAGAGACCCAAACACAAGTGCACACACCTTGTACCAGAAAACATTGTTCTCATTTCTCTTTTAGTATGTAAGCCTTCAGCAATAATTTAGATGTTATTTAAAAAAAAAAAAAAAAAGAACAAGAAAAACTCATTCTTGATTAAAAATGGTCTTTTAACCAAGGATCCAAGATAAATACAAAAAAATACTCAGGGAAACAAACACACACATAAAGAAATCTAAAGGCATCTTCTGTGCCTCTAAACCTGACCAATAAATGGAAATAAAATAACGTTTTAAAAAATCTAACTGAAGAGTAGTAAATTCCAAAGCATATCTAAGACTCAAAGCGAGAACGGCAAACTGAATTACTCTTTCCAAAATTTAAATAATATTTTCCATTCATAAGAGCTAAACAATTTCTATAGTTTGCTACTTTAAACTTTGCAAAAGAAACAATCTGCTGGCTTTTTGATAACAATAAATACTTTACACCTCATATTTGGAAAAAAAAATACTATGGAAAATAACTAGGGAGTCAGGCACAGTAGTGGGCAGAATGAAGCACTTACTACAATTAAAATAATTAAACCAAAGGAAGTTTAACAGCTAACTCCACCTGGATAACAGCCAGCAATTAAAAAGTCAATATATTGAATAGCCACTCCACCCAGGCATTTATAGCTAATTGTTCTGGCTTTTCCTCTAAATACATTTCAAATGAAATTTCAGACCTTCCTGGTTTTCATTAAATTTGCTAAGAAGGGCCCCAAGTGAAATTTTTGTGCTACAGAATATTGTGTCCTCCCCTCCCCACTTGCAAAAAAATTTCTTTCTACAAGGACAGAAAGGGGGATGCAAGTCTGTGTCCCTCTCTGTTATCCAAGAACCAAATGTGGAAGGAAGCCTTTGTGCCAATAAAGCTGCAAAGCAAACTCCATTCTTAATTCCATTCATAGCTGAAACTGGTATAGAGTTGAAAGTCTTTAAAACAGTGTTCTTCTTTTAGACAAATAACAGACTATTTGTTAAAGGAATTCTGAGAAACATCTGATGCAAGGAAGTCGACCAATTTAAAACCTTAATTATATTTTCCTACAAATATTTCTTTTTGCTCTTTAGGCAGCAGCTTCCATCTCCACAAAAAGACAAGAAGCAGGGATTTTGCCAGTCACATTTCTCTTCTAACACTGCCCTATAAAGCAATTCTTCCACCAGGAGGTAAAATAAGAGAGCCAGAACTACTTTAAAGGACAGGGTCATTTACAGCTGTTTTACTGGAGGAGTGGATCTGTCCAACCACCTCTGATCAAATTTAGTTATTGACATCTGACTATTCAGTAAGGTGTGCTGGTGTGAACTGAAAGGAGTGGAAGAGAGAATTACAGACAGTGAGTACCATTACAATCTCTCATATTGTTTGTGTTGTTGTTTGGGGTTTCTTTTTTAATCTGCCTCCTATCACCTCTTTGTGTTTTAATGAGGTTTAAGGAGCACTTCGGGGAGCAGGTGTGTGTGCCACTCAGCACATCAAATTCCAGACTGATACTCAACTTCCCTTCTCGACATCTACATAAGCATCCCTTTACATTTCTCTTCCAAATGTATCAGAAGAAAATACATGAAAACAAAGGCATCATCATAAAGTAGCATACTGGGTACTGCCACACTTCATTTACCACATTAAACAAAAATAGGAAGAACCAGTGTTACTGAAATAAGGCAAGTAATAAACATAGGCATTAATTCTTTTTTCTCTCCTTTATGTCAGGAAAACACATTTAGAGTTTGTGAATGTGCCTTGCAAAACTCATTGAAAGGTATATTTTCATATACAACAAACTAAATTATAACATATAATGATTACCAGAGATGCTAGACACATGTATGAATTAAAATCAAGAATACAATTTGTGAATGAATTGAAAAATGCAAGTTAATACTAGCAAGCCTTCCTAGTTTTTAATTATTGAGTGCACCAGCCAATTCCAGCTTCAAGGAGTTTGGATTTACAAGTATTTGCATTTGAATTCTGTTTTATGTTAAATCTAATGTAAATCTAAAACAAATGTAGGCTCTGGGCTATTCAAGTATTTCCTTACAACTGTACATACCTGCAGGACACGGGAATAGAGTAGCACCCAGTCTAGCACCAGAGACATTAAGCTCTAAAGGCAAGTAAAAGGAAGGAATAACCTTCCAGAGATAAGATCAGGTTGGAACCTGAATAATTTAAATATACACAAAACTTGATCAAAGCAAGGTCTCCCTCAATACGCAGCTGTCCCAGGGCTCCTCTGCAGGCTCCAAGCAGCCTTGGCTGGAGCTATTCTGCCAACAGAATTGCCAACTCTGACCAACTCCAGCACCTGTCTACTACCCACCCACAGTGCCTGGAGCCTCATCCCTCACAGCTGCAAGTTCTGCACCATCCTTCAGAGAAAATTTAAAGTGTAAAACTTTAAACAGGAGTCAAAAAAACGGTCTCATTTTTTAGTACACAACTGTAAGAAATGCTTCTAAAATCTCTTCATGACTTAGCACAAGACTGTTGATGTAACAGCTCCTCACTGATACTTTCAACCCATCAGTCCAGTCTACAACTGGCAATAAACTTTTTTTAAAGCAAACTACAAAACACAATATCCTGCTTTTAAATTGGTTTCACACAGAAATTTCTACTAATTTAATTTATGAAATATCTGATCCAAAGTTGTATTCAATAGCATTTTTTTATTTGTTAAGACTTGGCAGAAAAAAAATTAATGAAAAGTTAGATAACGAACTTATTGCCTCATTTTGAAACATAACTTTTATCATCAAGCATCAATACAACCATGTTGTAGGAAATTTGTCAGTAACATGCTACAGATACTAAAAATTGTGGTATAACCTACCTGTAGCTGAAGTAGATAAAGTAGATGTTATTTTAATCACAGTTTACATCATGTATCACAGGCCTTCTCAATGCCAAGATTTTATCCAGTCTATCCAACTCAGTTACCTCTAAAAGACTCAGTTCTGAAGATCCCACATCTCAATAAATACAGAGTGAAGAAGATAAAAGGGATTCTGTTCCTTTATGCATTTGCAGAATTACCAGCCATTCTTCAAGCAACTATAAAAATTTTCAGTATATAAGGGATTAAATGGAAAGACTGAAAACTGCAGCCACTCTTTCACAACAGAGAAGCAGGTGTTTAACATCCTAAATTAACAAGGTGTAATAAACTTTCAAACAGGTTTTCTTAAGAAAAATTTTCCTCACAAGTAATTAATTAAAAAAACAAACCTAACTTCTATGTGACTTGGCATGGGAAATAATGCTATATAATTATACAT
Organism: Drymodes brunneopygia; assembly: GCA_013400955.1. Taxonomy (NCBI): domain Eukaryota; kingdom Metazoa; phylum Chordata; class Aves; order Passeriformes; family Petroicidae; genus Drymodes; species Drymodes brunneopygia. The sequence continues at coordinate 9,547 of VZTZ01019617.1, forward strand.
TTGGTAAACTCGATAAAGCCTAGCTCTTTACTGAAGGATTAAATAAATTTGCGACCCTTTTTAAGTGCAGACTCCTCCTAATGTTTTCTGGGTTTAAAAGATATGTGCACCTCTTGCAATTATCTAAAATAACTGCACTTACTCTTTCCCAATCAAACACATCAGGAAGCATTTGATCAAATTTCTTCATACATCTAAAATTTGGCACCTGTACAGTTTGGTTGTATAACAGCAACAGCAATTAGCCTAAGTAAATAGTAGAGCTATTGAAAACACAGCAATTTTTAGTTCAAAGCACAGTGGAAAGGGCTTTAGCACTGTGCAGTGTTTCTTTCCCAGTGCCTTTCTCATAACAAGCCACGTGTGCATCAAGATTGAATTTGAGCTTTGTGAATGACACTGATATTCACTTTAAGCTAATGTAGTGATGGTATCAACCTGTAGCCCAATACTCACCAGGCCCTTCTGATTCTAATGGAATTGATCAATATTTCAAGAGGCATTTATAATTGATGACCATGCAGACTAGCAAAGATTATAATCCTAAGAATACAGAGTATTTCCTCTTGGATCTTAAAACTTTAATGTTGGTCAATAATGAAAGTTGTGTGCTAAACTTTGCTCTTTAAAACCTCTAAACACTTTTACAAGCCACATCACAATAGTATTACAAGTCCAAAAGATGGAAGATCTAGAGTTTGGTAAATAAACAACAAAGTTGCTTCCTTGGACTGTCTGACACCTTATTAAAATATTTAGTGCTAAAATATTAGCCAATATGCTTTATTAACTTTTACAGTCCAACATTATTAAAGTAACTGTATGGTTTTCTGTATCAATTTTAGTATTAATTATCCATATATAAATAATTTCTATATGGGCAGTATTATTAACTTTTACAGTGTCTTCTCAAAACTTAGAACGGGATTATCAAAAGTTATTTTAAACTCCAGTTTATCTCTTACCTGAACTGATCCTCATTGCAGTAAAGGCAATACTTTAGTAGCTCAGCAGTGTAATTATCTCTGTTAGAGTATTGGAGTAGATTTCTAGTCAGAGGATTTTTTCTGGATATTTTTAATTTTCAAGGGTGATAGGTTTTTTTCAATTTTGTTTATGGTGGTTACATGGACTGGACAAGCTAAACTAAGACAAACTTAGCCAATAAACCATAGATAGAAATCACGATAAGACAGTTGTACACTGTCTGTTAACGGCAAAGAGTTGAGTAACTTTTACTCAAATGGAGAGGGACAGTGAAGGATTTAAGGTTTTATATCCTAAGGTACAGAGCTTTGAATTTATAACTGCTGAACTGTTACGTCTGACGTAAAAAAAAAAATCCATGATTCCCCTACCTTCTCCCTGTTTGGTGCCAGAGGGAGAGCTGAAACCAGCTATTTAGAGTAAAATTAAGCAAGCAACTCAAAACTTTAATAAGAGTTATTTATTATTAACTATTTGAATTGCAAACTAATGACTCAAGTTCTGCCAATAACTGCAACAGCACTGTATTTACAGCCATTTCACTGAACAATAGATTTACCAAGGCTTACTTTAGAGATACCATCCCTTTCAGAGTCCAATAACAGCTAATTAAAGATTTATCAACTACATACTAATGGTTTTTCTTAATTATTCTTTACAGATTAATTCTTCTTAAGATCTGTCAGCCATACTTATTTATTGCCCTGAGTAATAGTTTACAAATTTTAGCATTATCTACAAAAACCACAAAACATCTCTTTTCACCACACAATTAAACATAAAGAAAAACTATATACAGAAGAACAGCTAGAAATAGTTTGCAGGCCAAACTAAATGAGAGTACAGGAATAACAAAAGCTGGACACAGCACCCTAGATGCTGAGGTGAGCTGGTCAGAGCAATCCCTTTCCTAGGTCCATGGCAACACTATTCCTAACAATGCCCAGCTACTCTCCAAGGGATTTAAGACCTCTGTAACATTTTATTTTTTTTTAATGACAATGTACTTGCACAAAACAAAACAGTCTCAAGACATAACTGGGAAAAGAAAACCACTCTGACAGGCTCATTATTCAGTATAATTCCCTGAAGACCTCTGAAAATCCAGCTCCTTTACTGGTTTTGGAACTAGGATTTTAGAACAGCATTGCCCTTATGTCCCTGATCATTTCCACTTCCCATAGCACACTTTCCTTGTTGCCCCTGAATTTGTCTGGGTGGCTGAAAGATCAATCAGATCACTCAGGAAAAAAAAAAAAGAAAATGTTAGGCTATAATTTCACAAGGCCTAATGAAACAATTCCTGCCCATGGTGGGGGGGTTGAAACAAGAAGAATTTCATCTTGTCGCTCCCCTGTCATTAGATTGGTTAATCTCCTTGTAGACTTGCAGTCTCAGTTTTAGCTGGAGGAGTTTCCTGAACAAATTGACTAAATAAATGTATGAAAGTCTGTGAGAAAGCAAAGCAGGCATGGGAGCCTACAGGCAGGCAAAATGCAAGTCTGCTTTGTTCAGGCCCAGTTTGAGTGATCTTTTGCACTAGATTTAGAAACCAGAGTTTTGCCTCACCAAACAAGGCACTGAAGGTGCCTTTAAACTTTGTTAAAACCCCCATTAGGTCAGGCAACTACTTCAGTACCAACTGTGGAAGGAAACTCTATCTTAACATACATTTTCTTCCTCAGTGCTCTGACAAATGTCAGCTCCAACACTTGTCAATTTTCAGCACTTTAAATCAGATTTTTTAAATCAATGCAGTTTCAGCATCCAAAGTTTTAGGTTAAATAGCCACACAGCCTGTCCATTTGGCAAAAACTGCCTTTGGTGCAGGGTGAGTAACGCATAATGTGAATTCAGTGCCAAAAAGGAAATCAGGTGGTTTCAAGGTAGGATATCATTTTCATCTTAATACAGGGATCAAGTTAGGAAATTTAAAGCAGTGATAGAGTTAAACATGGGCAGGGACCTCAAGGGCAACACAAACAAGCTTCTACAGGCTTGTTGATGACAGAAAGAATGCTAGGAAAAATGTGGGCCCTCTGTGGAAAGAAACAGGAGAGCTGGTTACCAGGGACATGGAGAAGTTTGAGGTACTCAGATGTTTCTGCCTCGGTCTTCATTAGCAAGTGCTCTGAGTTGTAACCTGCTCTAGTGGAAGATGTCCCTGCCCATGGTGGGGGGGTTGAAACATGATGAATTTTCAGGTCCCTTCCGACCCAGGGCATTCTATGAATCTAAACAGGCAAGTATAATCTTGGACTGATGAGCTGTAAAACAGTGAATATTAAGATCTTAAAGCAATGCCATTAGAACTCTAATTTTGCCCTTTAAAGCCATGAGAGAGAAAACATCTCATTTGTTTTATTGTGCCCTTGAACAGCTGTACCCAAGGGACACCCAAAGCAGCAGAAAGCTGCAGTGGCATGGTTAACTGATATGCAATCAGGTGCAGGATTCAGCTTCAATTCATTAAGTTTCATTCTGCCTTCCCCTACAACCATCCCCAAGAGAAGGAAAAACATAATTGTACAAATTTGTCGATAATATTGCAGGAGCATTTTTGCTCCCATTTAGCAGCAAGGCTTCTGTAAGGACTGAATATCAGAAAGTCATTAAGGGAAATTTATGTATCTTCTCCAAACTGGAAACCAGATGAAAAATTCTACCTATTATTATCTGTAAAACTTGAAAGTATTGTAAGTAATTATTGCAAAAAGTTACAAGCAACAGAAGCAGTATTTTAAATTATTCATAACTTTATTATTTTTAACATCAGTTACTGCTACTCAGGCAATACTTCAAGTACATATA
>VZTZ01019620.1:0-46527 GCA_013400955.1 Drymodes brunneopygia
TAAAATATTAACAGTATATTACATATGTATTCATATTAATATATTGATATATACTAAAATATTAACTAGTATATTAATATTATATATTTTTACATATCCATTTCAATCTAAAGTCTGTGATACTTTAAGTGAGCATTATCATACAGGGAAAAAAAGCTACTGGCCTAGGAGTACTGAAAGAGGGTGGAAAACCCTGAAGAAATAACCATCATAGGAAAAAAACCACCTTAGCTCTGTTGAGAGGAATTCTGAGTTGTCAAACTCAAATGACTATTGAAAAAAGCCAAATAAATATCAAGGATATATAAGATTTTTAGTCCTACTCAATCAATATCTTGCAATTATGAGTTTTAGTCTAACTGGCTAGGCTGTCTAGATGTTGGTTATGATTTATTTTGCTTACATTCAGTTACTTCGATTTTCTCTCTGTTTTCCCTTGCTTGTGTCTAATAAACCTTGTTTTATTTAATCTAATTGAAGTTGGTGTCCGTTTAACAAAGAACATTCTTTGGCAGGAGGTTACTGAGAGAGGAGAGCGGTTTCAGCACTGCAGGAGAGACTGGTGGGTGCTGGGGCAAGGCAGGAAGCTGTGCCCACAGGGGGCTGCCAGGATTGGACTGTGGGGGAAAGGAAAATCACAAAAATCAAGGAGGGGAAAAAAGACCCAGAGTTGAGTAGTTCTTTGTCCAAAAACTGATCGACTGAATAATTCAGAACTCAGACGAATTCAGTTCAGGGCCAGCACTGAATTTTGCCCCAGCTGTAAGCAGATCTGGCACAAAGCACAAATAGAAGGAAACATACCTTTGACATTCCATTAAAAAAAACAAACAAACAAATGAAAAAAAACACCAAATATTATCACTGACTTAGACTATTTATCACACGTTAAATGTGGCAATGATTCACATACTGCTGCTGCTAGTTCTCAGGGCTACTGCAAACTATATCTAAGATAAATCAGTGCAGCTTTGCTGGAAAGGAAACATAAGCCTTGATTACAAGCATTAAGACTACAATTTCATGGAACAAGGGGTTTGAAAGTGTTTTGGCTAAACACTGATTTTGCATCCTAATTCCTTTTCTCTCATTTTGTTCCTCTGTTCTGGAGTGGCTCTGTAATCACCACAATTTTCACTGCAGAACCTTTCAGAAACAGGAGCCCTTGTTCCAGATTTAGGCTTTGGTGTGCTTCAGTGAGTAAATGAGGCCCTGACCATATTAATTACATTCACTGGGAAGCTCAACATGCTACCAATGTCTCTGTAATTATTCAGTATGCTGAGTGTTATCATAGCAGCCATGTGGATCCATTATCATTTTGCTCCTCTAAATGCTGCTGATCTCACCATTAGCATAGCTGCAACTCATGCTCCCAAGGAATAAGAGAAATAATAGAGTTTAATTCCTCATTTCTTTTTCAATTTTTCATGCTCCCTATCTATAGGCTGTTTCCCTCATAACCATTCACTAGCTTGTGAATGAATCTTCATGCCTAAGTTAATTCCTATGGTTTATACATGACTTGTATAAAAAGTTAAACCCACATATAGAAGAAAAAGACAATCAAATTACTTTACAAATATTATTTCTCTGCAAAAAGGCCTCTTCCATGTGGGCATATTTCCAAAGCAAAATTAATCTTTTGTGCTTTGTAAAGATTGTACAGACAGGCGAAGGTACAAGCCCAAAGGGAAAAGACTGGGAAAACTGAGGTTGTATTGAGGTATGTAAACTACAGACAGAAAACTTATCAGTTCTTCATTTTATTTAATCCTTGTTCACAGTGTCCAGTTGGTCCCTGACTCACATTAAATAGGCTCAGTTACTGCCAGCTGCAATGACTGACTTTTCTTTAGCCAGGTGACTAACGAATAGCAAAAATTAATAACCTTTTTGCATGTATGGTCATCCATGTTAGCACTGCTAGAGGAGTACCAAAAAAGTCCAGCATGCCAGAAATATTCAAGAAAACACAGAACTCTACACATCTGAATATTTTGGGAAAAGGAATAGCAATGGAACATGGAAGCTGAAGTGATAGATGTGCTCACAAACTGCTTTGCAGTTTTCACGACATTCTGTTCAGATCCATTTGCTTTACATCACATCACTGTGCAGCTACATTTTAAATGAGGTTGAGTTTATGTTTGAATATTCTGTGTCAAAAAACGTTTCGGTTTATCTTATTAGCTTCTCTAAGGACTGATTTGGAATTAATCTCACAAAGCCATAGTATTGTAGAAGCACCAAAGACAGAAATCCAAAAACACGGTCTATGTAGGTTTGCCAGAAGACCCCTTTTGTCACTCCCTGTTCAAGTGCAGCTTGAACATATATTTAATCAGCATATTCAATCAGAACTAAGAATTACTGAGAGTCAGCCATTCCATTTGATTAAAGATTTTGCAGTGCGAGGGCCAAAATTTCTGCTGGTGTAAACAGCTGTTAAATGGCTTTGGTGATTAATGTTATCCAAATTATCTATTTCCAGCAGGTAAAATTAAAAATTGCATCAAAATAAAAATAATTTAAAAAAAAAAACTTACATAAAACTGCAAGCAGAATTGAAACTGAAAATTCTAGTTCTGAACTGGGTGATCCAGTGAGGTTATAGCTATAGCATATTTGGGGGAAAAAGGGGGAGAAGAAAGAGAGAGAGAGAGTATATGTATATTGTAGTGCATCTTCTATCTGTACACACACCTATTCTCTTACTTTCTTGAAATTAACTTTTTTTTTTTTTTCAAGGCTTTGAGGCAAAAAATCTTTCATAAAATATCCTTCCTATGGAGAAGGAAACATACAGAATTAACATATCTCATTGCTGCTTTTCAAGGAATTATTGACAGAAGTAAATTAATGAAAATAAGAAATGTCATTCTTGGCTAAGAATTCACCATTTAGCAGCTTTTGGATTCAAAAGAGGGAGTTGTTCTGGAACTAGCACTCCCTTTAATATAGTAATACATCCCTTAAATAGACTCACTGCAGAAATCTTTTTTTTGCTTTCATTTTTTTGAGAAATGCCAAAAAATGAACCTCAATAGGAAATGCATTAGTTTTATCTCTTCTACCATTTTATCTTCTGATCTATGTTATTTTATATATACTCCTTTGATGAAACTCAACTTGGGCAATACACAGTGTGGATCTATTTCTGATAGGACTAGGAGGGCAAAAGTTCCACTCTGAATTAGAGCTCAACTTAGCCTCCTGCCTAAATACGTGATTGTTAAAATAATTGTTCGTTTTGTTTTCTGCTTGGGAAGCATACTGAGTTTTAAGGACACAGGTTTATTCATGTTTAGCCAGAATCTGCACAGCCTGTTATCCCACCAGGCAAATTGCATTTGGTTAAACAGGAGCTGAAAATTCTGGAGTTGAGTGTGACAAAGGATGTGAAGGGCTTCTGCAGGTCAATCAGTGGAAAAAGGAGAAAGAGACAGAACACGGGCTTGTTGCTAAATGGAGCTTGTGACCTGTGTCCAGGGATATATGCCTCGTGAGGACAGGAAATACAGAAGCTGGCCCCAGGTGTTTTTCAGTGGTGTCCAGTGAACAAGACACTGTGGCCACAAACTGAAATGTAGGAAATTTAATTTAAAGATTAGGAGATATTTTCTCACTCTGAGGGTGGTTAAGAACTTGAACAGTTTTCTCAGCAAGGTTGTGAAACCTCTGTTCTTGAAGAAATTCAAATACAGGCAGGAAACAATCCTGAGCAATCTGATCTAGATGATCCTGTTTTGAGCAGGGCATCTGACCAGATGATGTCTGGTCTCAGCTGTTGTGGGATTCTGTGAGGTTGTTGTCCCTCTGCTCAGGCATTAGGACGGGTTGGAGAGACTCACTGTGTAGGTCAACCTAAACTATTTAGTTCCATTAAATCCCACTTTTACTGACTTTTATCTCTGGCACAGCTGGACTCTGGAAACATGGGTGAAACCTCAGAGCGACAGTAATATCCTCCCCACAACTTGCTAAACAAAGAATTTCCAGCAGTTCATATTTCAAAGGCAATGTAACATAATTGAACTGAAGCTGGTTGAAGTTGCTAGAAGTCAATGGTATTCCTCTAGTGACAAGTACTGAAGAGAAGCTGAGAATCTGGCTGAAGCTGAAAGGGGCAAAAAAGGCAACTCTACCTTTGTGCAACCTCTCCAAAACAGGTGCTGCAAGAAATAAACCTGATTTTAGAGAGAAATAAGCTCATGATCTAATACGAACTTTTCATCTCCAGCTGCTTAACTCTTGGATAGGTAATCTATTATTTATCTTAGAGAGAGAATAGTGAAGGATAGACAAGCAAAAAATGTGGAAAACTATGCATTTTCCTAAAAAAAAAAAAAGCTGTCTTTAAGCTGTTCTAAAGGAAAATAAATAATTATCTTAAAAGATCTTTCTGAATGAAGCTTATATGACACTTTTGCCTCAGGCTGTACGTGATAGCAGCTAAATTGCCTTCTTTTTCATTTAAGTGGTACAAAAGTAAGAGCAGGAAAAACTATTCAATACAAAAGTAGTAGAAGAAGTGATTTTAATATGCTTCAGCACACCTCATGCTCAATTTCTATAGATGTGCAAGTGGTCTTGAACTGATGAGAGGGAACATGACTGCTACATTAATCATTTGGAGACATACACTAAAATGCTTCTTTCCCTTTCAGCTTTCTGAGTAGCTTGAGTTTTGCAAATAGAATGGAAAGGGGAACTAACTATAACAAGAAAACTACAAGGAATGTTCTTACTAAATGAATATTAAAAAAAATATTTCCAACCCACAGCTTTTCTTTTACGTTTCCCCTGTCTATTTTTCTTACCACTTTAAAGGTGTATTTTAAAAGGTATTTATCATTTTGATGGTGAAGTTTTTTTCCTTTCAAAGCCCTCTTGTCTGTCACTAAGATTTACAGTCTCACTGATACTTTCTGCAGTGGAATTAGAGAGATCATTCAGTTCCTTTGTTTTCCCAGTGTCAACACAGAAATAAGGAAATAAGATTAAAGGCTGTTCTTCCTTTTCACCATTCTATTGGTTTTCATCCAGGTAAATGCAAAATTAAAACAGTTATCTGTTCATTACATCGATTCTAGCAGGTGAGACATTAAGGCTGATGCTTTTCATGCATTTATACATTTGCTTTCACTAGCAGGAATACAAGGGAAGTGTCAAAGAGTTTTAGACCAGAACCATTGTCATGTACTCTTGACACATCTGTGCTGTTGCACCTGGAGACTGGAATTCTGATTTACTGGCCTGGTTCCTCTCATCTTGTAGACGAATCCATCTTAGGTTGTCTCACCTGTACCAGACTGGGCCTTCCTGCCACACTATGGAGCTTATCTACTTCTGATAGAATCCTTCTTGATTCACAAGGGACTCTGTAAGATATTGATTTTAAATTTCATCTAAATCTTAACAAGTAAAAAAAAAAAAAGAAGAAAATCAATGTAATTTTCTTGAGTAGCTCATACCCTAGTTTCCAAGGAAAGAGACTTGAGATTTACGCATGGAAGTCTTACGGAACTGAGAAAAAAATCCCTCTTCTCAGACACTGCCCCAGGACTGTTGCAAGAGAGGATGGCCACATCCCAAGTGTGCTGTGCTACCTCCTGCACCTGCACTGGCTCTTCCCCTTGGCTGCAGCAATAGCACCCAAGACAATGTGCCTCTCTGTAGATTTCAGGCTGTCATCGTTGCTCAGCATCAGCCAAAGCCTTAAAGCCAAGAAACAAACAGAAAAAATGAGAGGGTGGTTTTTGTACACCCTTCTGTGAAAAAAAAAAGTAGCGATGTGGAAGTAATGTAAAGGCATGCATGAAAGAAAGCTATGAAAGAGGTAGGAGATGGGGAGCCATAGTTCAAGAAAGACAGAAATTCAGAAGCTTTGAAAGAGAAAAAGACACAAAGGAAAAGAGCTACAGAAAGATGAGGAAGACTAACATAAAAGTTTTCAGTTCTGTTAACCTGAAGACAAGCTTTTCTGTCAAAACATTTCACATCTTGCTGGGGAAATCTGAAGCTCCAAAGATCTTAAAGAGTTGCTTGAACATGGACAAGTCCAATCTCCTGGTGTAATTAGTAAGGAATCCTCAGCTATAGCCATGGAGTTGGAACTATGAAAGTTCAGGTAAAGTATTGAAAGAACTACCACAGCTCTTAGGGTTAAATGACATGCTCAGCCCAGAGCCTTGACCCAAAATAAATTTTATTGACCTCTGCAGAAGAGATTTGGGTTTATAGTTCTAATCCTAGTATCCATATCTGGATTTAATCTGGAAGAGATTTATAGTCATTCCCTTCTTTTTCCAGTATTCTTTCAAGGCTGTAATGTTCAGACAAAAATAGAAGTGCTCTTTTTGGAGCACATCCAGACTCTTCTCTAGAGGGTTTATCACAGAGACAAATATGCTTTCAATGGTCTTCTTCTAGTTTATGAATGATGTTGCTTGGATTATTTTTTAATTTAAATATTTGTCAAAAAAAAAAACCCAACTTGTAGGTATTCAATTTTGTCTTCCATCCAGGTGCAAAGTAATTTTGTTCAGCTTTTTGTTTTGCTAGTTCCTCCCTTGGGGGAAAAAATTAATTTAAGAGTTCAACTTAAATGGAAACCCAACAAAAGAAAAAGAACAGGATTTCTAGCGGACCCCCAGAAACAACCTAGAAACAAAGCAAACTAAATCCACAAAACCTGAGAAAAGTCATCATTTTCCCAGCTCTACCTTTATCCTGGTCTCAGAAAAGCTACCCTGTTGTGTTTTAGTTCTGAATGTTACGGTTTCAGCAACAGCTTTCATTCCTGAGCAAGTTCCCCACTGGACTGATGGCATGATTTCCCACCTAGGAATGTCATTCAGTGACTGCAAAGTCTTGCTATGTACAATATCATTAATAAGAGTGACATGAATCAACGCCATTACAATGAACCTTGTGAGCTGAGCTCCAGAGGGGCTTGTTTTGCAGAAGCAGAATTTCCAGCAAACTGTACACTGCATCCCTAATATACATCAAGAAATGTAAAAATAAATATAATATAGAATGTCTGGGTACTTCAAGTTTATTAGAACCACATTAAAATACATTGAATAGAGCTATTCATTCTAAAAAGGCAGTGATAGAAGGGATCAGGTTTTCTCAATTACATTCATTTTTGTGGGAAACATTAGTAATTTGCCTATTGCGTGATGTTTTCATTATTATGTCAAGAAACCATGATCAGCTTATCACTGTAGGAAAAGCTAACATTTGTCTCTGTGATTGCAGCAACACTGGGAGATGTCAAAAATGTACGAACATAATACTACCACTTACTAATGTCCAGCTCAAACATTCATTGTATGACTGTAATTTCCTTCATCTTGTATTTCTTGAAATTACAAGTGTGAAAACCACGAAGTAAATTAAATGAGAAGGAACAAAGCTGTGAAAATCTGTTTGTTGATTCAGCTTTCCTTTAGCTGCAGATAATGTAAATGTGAAAATTCCTAATGTCAGTGCTGTAAGAATCAACTACAGAACTAAGAAANNNAGTAAAAAAAACAACAAAAAAAAAAAAAAAAAAAAAAAAAAAAAAAAAAAAAAACCAACAAAAACAAAAACAACCAAAATAACCAAAATCCTCTTTTTGGTATGAGAAGGTCTTTCTCAGGTGATTTGGTAGGGCATCCTAATGCCCTGGAAGAGAAGCATTAATAATCATTTTTTTTTGCTAATACTGCTTGGGATATTGGTTATGGAATACACTAGCAGTGCTCAAGCTCTTGAAATACTTAGTATATTTTGTATTTTATATATTTTTGTATATAAAAATTTCACATTTCTTCAGCCATTTCTGTGCTAATAATCTACAATGCAATCTCCTGGACTCATTTTTTTCTCATTCTTTTCATTTTAATTTAGTGTTTGCATATGACCTCAGATGCAGCAATGATGAAGCTCAGCAATGAGTCCATGCAGAACCATGACACAGCAGGACCAGTTTTCAGCTAAAAAAGCATACAGATGGCATTACCCTGACAGGAAAGATTGGATTTATTTTCTCTTCTCCCCTTTAAATCCACACTCAGCTGCATACTGGAATGATGGGGTGAGGATTTCCATGACAAACACAGCTTAGCAGGTGAGCATGGAAACATATTTCTGACTGCAGTCCCAGGAGCAGATGTTTTGTGTTTGAAATCATGCACCACAAACAGTTATTGTTTGTCTTGTCTCATATCAAGCATGTCTGGCACAGTTCTACAATTTGACTCTGTAATTTCTGTTCAAAATACTCTACCTATATGCAGTGTTTGAATTCCCTCTGCAGACAGGCTGATACTTTATATGGCTTAGGTTTTTATTTGTCTTTCACTCTCATGACCGTTTTAAAATGGGCCCTGTTAATTTTGCATTTGCTGTGAAGGTATGATTCCTTTTAAATCACTTTATGGCGCTATCATTTTGTTGATGTATTTTCTCCAATCCATGTAGTTGCTGTTTCCTTTGTTTCCCCATGCTTAATATTCTATGTGCAGATTTTATCAGAGGTGCAATCTGTGCCAAACAAGCACTACAGTGAGGAGACAGATAGATGTCAGTCATTTAAACTGATGAAGAATACAAACAAAGAAGATGATACCCAATGACAGGAAAACAAACTTGACCCAAGAGTAGCAGTCTTCTGAAATTATTTCAATGATGAAGGAAAAGCTGGGAAATATAAAAAAAAGAACCTTTAAGCTCATTTTATACATACATATATATTTGCATGTATGTCTATGTTTATATATATATATTTGTAATTTAAGAGAAAGAGGGCAATATTTCTGGATTATAATAAAATGTTTATATTTTAGCATAAAATAGATATAATAAAAATACTTCCTAAGTCTAAGGTTTAGACTTTGCTGCTGAAATGCCAGTAGGCTTTAAAAAAAGCAATATTAACAGAAGTAATGGATTTCATGCTGTGCTCTGGTACACCAGGGAGAGCTACCTGTAGCTATTACTGGTTGAAACGACGATAAAGATTCCTATTTTCTAAATAGGAATCCCTGCCTTCAGTGAAGTAGGATTCCCAGCTTCACTTGAAAAGAAAGTGTCAAATTCTGCCAGATATAGGGAGAGGCGAATTCAATGGGAATTGCTCAGATTTGAGAGAGGAAGGATTAGAATTTGACCCCATCTTACTCAAAAGATCCAATTTTAAAGTAACTGTTGGAGACAAATTGATAATTCAGCAACAGTTTTATCAACACCATGTAGCTTGCTTTTGAGTCTATGCCTTCTCCTTTATCAGTCTTACCCTGAGTCTATGATTTGTTTTGCATTACCTATCTGTCCTTAAGACTTGGATTGCTTCTTAGACCAGTAAAATCTGACTTTTCTAATATCAAAGGTTTAAAACTTCCAAAGGCTAATGATCATTTTCTGAATCACAGTCTAAATATCAAATAAAATTCCTTGAAGTCAGCTGTGACAAATACTATTCACTTCTTTTATAGGAGAATCACTTGGAAAGAGAAAAGTTCTTGACAAGCATATTTTGGAGGAGGGAAAAATTTATCAGAGAACAAGAACAAAGCTGTGAACATAAGGGGAGATAGTTTAATTACAAACGTTGCATGACAAGAAAATAAAGTCTGTAAGGAGACAGGCAGCACTAAACAGGGTTTGGGACATCTCCTATCATTTTATATGTTTGGATTATATGTAATACAGTGTCAGAACTCCTTCAAGGAGGTGCAAAGCTTGTTTTCAGGTGGTAAAGTCTATAGCAGTAAGATCTACAAATTAAATGCCTGCACAATTTACTTCTTGGCATGCCTTTTTCAGTCAATTCTCAGTCCCTGCAGAAATCCAGGAGTTTCGATTTTCCAGAGTTACAGATTGCCTTAAAACTTGTGCCGGTTTGGGAGGAGTCAGAAAATAAGTTATTTTGCGAGCTATAGGGTGCCTCTGTTTTATGGCTTCTTCCCAGACTCCCTCCTTTCTTACAAGAGCATTATAAGCAGAATTTGAAGGGACACAGGTATTGAGTAGTTCTCATCTCATCTACTAGAAGAGGTCTGAACTGGAAGAAAACAGAGAGCCATGAGTAGATCTGTGGGCAGATCAATCGGGCAAAGGCTTAGGTAAACCAGCTCCAGGAAATCAATCTTTTGGGGTCTATCACCATTTCATGTTATTTATGTTATTTAAAGCAGAGCTGGCTTATCGAAAAGGCTTAATTGTAACAACAAATGAAAGTAGCAGTAGATGAATCAATACAAACCCTACTCTGTATTCTGGGCAAAAGTGTCTTTTATTAGTTTCTGGGAGTAAGGAAGGAAGCAGCTTTCAGCCTGTAAGTAATTATTGTGACAATTCTTGTTTACTATTTTCATTTCTCAACTTTTTACTCAAACCCATTTTATAGCCCTATAAAGTCTGATAAAACTGTATTCACTGCTTTATCTAAATATTGATCAGCATGTTTATAGGGAAATTACTATGACTTCTGCTTGAACAGCAAGAAGTAATAAATTAAGCATTAAAAACAAAAACTTCACATGCTGGGAGTCCCATTTTATTTTGCAGTCTATAATCCATTGCTTTTCCATAATTAATTTCCCTAAATGTGCCCAGTATTTTTATCATTTATTTACAGTTCTACTAGGGCATGATTGAAGTTATATATATTCTAGTGCGTAATCAAACCACCACTAGCAATTACTATAGATTAATCTGATTGGAAACAGAGGTGAGGAGAGCTCCACCTAGTTAAATGAAATTCAAGTCTGATATAACTCAGAGAAAATGGTCTTGACATTTTAAATCTAGTAACTAATGTCAGGACTGGCTCCATTTTGTCAATTTCTGTTAGTCTTCATCCCACGGCTTTGTTCTTAATTTCTTGTTTATATCCATGGTTCTTTTGAGAAGGCATCACTCATCCACCAAAAAAATGACTACTGTTGATCTGGAGATGTTTTCTTTCTTCTTTCACAGTAAAGGACGAGTGAGAAGATGTATTCAGAATGACTGAAATATGGTATTACACCAGTCTTTTTCATCAAGCACATGGGGCACATTATTTTATTTAGTTACAATTTGCCTGTATCTGAACAAGCTTCTTTAAAGAACCTAAGGGATATGACTCTTTAATAAAAACAAATAAATTCCACAAATATTTTCTTCTCTTGGAGAACTGCTTTTCAACCTTGGCTTTATTAGAAACTCCAAAGAAGAAATGAGGGAATTATCTATCTGCAATATTACTGCTGCACATAGAAGTCCCTGGAGATTTCAACGTGTAGGCTGGAGTAACCATTTTCTCATTACCTTTGTAGATCCTTTAATTCTGAACTTTTAGTGTAAACGCATGCCACTGCTAAGGGCACTGCTTTATTAAATAGTTCAGTGATGCAATCTAAGCTCTCACACAATCCCGGGCTAATTGCGTGAAGAACATGGTAAGATGTCCTTTGCACAAAAATTGGGCATTTTAAATGCTTATGGTTGTTGACTATTTAAAGCAATAAACCGGTGTTATCTATAAACAACATGTATAATAGGCAAAAAAAAAAGCTTTCTGGAAGATTTTTAGCCCAAGTTTTCTTTAAATATAAAGACTTAAAAAATCTGCTTAGGGAGGCTGGTGCAAACTCTTTTACTAATCTGACTATAAACTGTTTAAATTTAGAATTTGACTACCCTTTTTGGTATTTTGTTTTGCATATAAAAGTCATAACAATTGGCTCATTTGCACTTTACAAAGCTTCCTCTGCTCTACTAATAGATGCTATAAATAATTTAGAGCAACACTGGGTGCATAGACTTGTTGTGTGTTTTCCCCTTGGAAAATAATAATCTAGTTTTCTTACCTTACTCTCTCCTCATTGCAGATATGCTGGTTATATTATGCAGTCAATATTTCACCTGAAATCTGAAAGCAAGCAAACCCAGCAGTTTTAAATAGGCAAGTAAAACTGCACACAGACATGGCACGTGTCCTTCCACTCATGGATGGGACAAACCATTTAGGTGAATCTAGCATCTTTGAAGTCCTCACATTGCTGTTAACCACTTTTTGCAGACTCATAAAACTAGATGGGACTAGAGAAGATCATCTGGACTGACCTTCTGTGTATCAGTAGCTCTTGCATTCCATCGAATTCTAGGAATGTGTGACCTGGGCAGGGCAATGCAGCCAATTCTGAGCAACATTCTTCTCCTGGTATCAAGACACAGCAGCTTTTTATCTCCTCACCACTTTGTTCTCCGGTTGACTACCCTGACTGCTAAAAACTTCTAATATGAATTTGGTTTTTAACTACTAGACATTATTTCTTGTTTCTGTCTTTCTCTACTGGCATAAAGAGCCCTTTTCATATCCTTTTCCTGAAGGAACCTTATTTACACAAGTTATGTCGTCTCTCAGCCAATTTCTTGGCTAAGTAAAGTGAGTTCTCTAAAGCGTCCTTTTGGACACTATCTTATAGATCTCAAATTTTTGGAAATCCAAAAGAAGTATTTTCCTTTGGGGGTTTAATTCAGTGAATTAAAGGTGGCCCTCAGTCCCACAGTCTAGAGTCTTAACACAGGCCAAGGAAAGGATGCAGAGGAAATGCATGGAGCCAGTGGGACAAGAGAGCCACCATGACAAGCAGCTATCTCAGCACACACAGGGATTAACTGTTGACAAGATTTATGTAGGCATTTTGCAGGCATCCTGGCAAAGGAGAGTTCTAATGAAGGACTTGAAGGAGGATAATGATGGAGCTCCGCAGATGTTCACCCAAGCACAAGTAATTAACTCTGATAATACTGCCTTTGATGGGTGGAGGGGTTTCAGAGGGTGTCTGAATGAGGTAGTTTGGGTACTCTGAGCAGCACACAGACAGCTGTGGGACAAGACAGTGCTGCAAACATGCCCAGCCCTCTCCACACAGTTGTTTAGCCAAGCCACAGTCCCACAGTGCATTGTGGCCAATACTTCACAGGGTTTTTAATAGGCAGCAGAGTCATCTCTCTGCCTGGCACTGCCTTGGTACTCTGCAGATACTCCCTGAAATACCTGTAAAGGTTATGGAGAGTGAAATATGGTAGGATTGTTTTATTTACTTCCCTCTGCATCTAGAAGTTTCTTGGTAATACATTGCCTTTTCTTGGTCATATTTAAGAATAGGAAATAGTATATTGATTTTGTCATGCCAGTGAAGAAATGTGAACCTGTCAACGTCTACATTCACTCCATCCAGCAGATTGGTCCTCCATCTCTCTGCCAAATGAAATGTGCTTTATTGGAGAGACAGGAAAAAAAATATTTTGGACAATTAATCAACATTCAGTCTGGCTGCAACAGTTCAACAGTATGTAATAAAATGCTTTTTCTTTCTACCCAGAAATGTTCCTTTCTAGTTTGAAACTAAACCGTTTTGTCAGCAAGCTGTGAGCAGCTACATAGCCACAATCAGTTCAAGCTGGTATAAAATCTTAAACAAATATGATTTTAAACTAAATTGAGGGAATTTATTTTCTAATTAAATGCTCTGCATTTTGCATTGGTCTCTATCCAGTCTGTGTCTTTATTTTCAAATGTCACAGCTCACGAATCATGCTGTCTGCTGATTGTGAATTGTATAAAAATTCAGTCACCAAAACAGCAGAGAAGCTTTTAAATTTCACATAAAGGCCTGGGGTTCTTTGTTGCAGCTCAAATTCTTCTCTGATTTCTACAGAAAAATATGATATTTCAAAAATTACTCTTGTCCTTGCTGTGTCTGATTATCCTTTTTGAGCTGTTGAACTATCTCTGTAGGTGAGAAGAAATCTTAGATTTTATCCCCAGAGGGTTACTCTTTGTATTCACCTGATTTTCAAACCTAATCTTAGAGACTCTTGAGGCCCTCTCAGTTTTGTTATTTCAAAGATAAAAGACTGGGCCTGAGTCCTAAGTGCACAATAGAAAGCCAAGAGGCAAAGGGAAGACTTCTACGATGACGAGTGTACTGTCTATGAAGCAGCACAGGGAGAAGCAGGAGCAAAATATATTCCTTCTGAGATATCCCTGCCTTCCCTTGCAGCAATCCAAACACAACCCCTCTTCAAATGGCAGTATTTGTTATATGTATGACCTCCAGTGATCCATCAGAAACAGCCAAGAAACTGCCTGTGACTCTACTGCCACGCTCAGAAGATCTCTATACCTTCAGTCAGCTGTGCCTACATTTGTATGGCATGAAAATTCTATGTTTTATCCTTGTCACTGAATCTTTTATCAGAGCTAAATCTGAATTGGGGGAGATAAGAGGAAATGCCAGTAGCCTCTACTCTTTGCTTTAAAATGTAGCTCTGATTTATTGGAAATTGAGGACTGGTCTGTCAGTACAAGGTACCAGTGCACATCTTCCTCACATGTACAGTCAAATTTATATTTTGCTTGAAGTCTAAAGTGTGTTTGCTCAGAGAGAGCAACTTTAAGTTTTGGTCTGATCCTGAGTATTTTTGGCTCCTAGACCTCACCAGCCTACATGGCTCCCATGAAATGATGGACTAGATCCAAATGAGGCAGCAAAAAGCAGGCATGTGAAGCTTTCTAAGGACAAGACTAGCACAGAGTAGTAAACCATTTCACTCTTAATACAAGCAGTTTTAAAGCCAAACTGAGCCTTTGAGTATGGAAAAACAAGAAAAGTGATTTTACTCAATTTTCCTAGCTATGAAGATTAGATGCTTATTTTTTGACTACACACACCCTCTGACTCAGAAATAATCACTGTAACTACATTATTCTATCCTTATCTTCTGAGATGCAGAGACTGATGAGAGATAAGGTAAGTAATCTAACTGGCCTATACACAGTCTTCATTTTCTTAAAATAATTAAAGCAATATATTAAAATACAAAGAATGTGACTCATTAATAAGAGTGATAATATAATTGTCTCTGCATGACTGTGACACTAATCCAATCATAAATTGATTTCTAGGAGAAAATAAAGAGTTATCGTTTCAGTATCTTAGGTCATCAGTTACATCTAACTTATATCTTGTTCCTGAAGAGGATTTTCTTGACTGGTATTGCCTAATTATACTTCAAAATTTTGCCTTTTAGCAGATTGTCATCTCTTTAAATCAAAAACTGTTATCTATTTAAATCAAGGGTCATTATTCTACATTTGCTGATAGAAGAAAACAGTAGAGAGAAAGCTCTGAACTCTTCCAGAGAGCAGAGACTTCAAGAATGAATTTAGGATATAGCTTTGGACAAACCACCTCACCTCAGCTACCACTATCATAAAACCCTCTTCAATACCTACCAATTAAAACTTCTCACAAATCAAAGTGAACTCGAAGAATATGGGCACTAATGGAAGGACAATATATAGGAAAGTCTGAAATTGAGAGTTTAGCTAGGGAATTTTAGCTCCTTACTTTTAACCAGCTCGGAGGTCTGTTTTCTTTTATTTAAGTCTTAGAAACATTTTACATTGGCTGTGTTTTATTTTCCAGCTGTCAGAGTTAGAAACAAACCTAGTTTATCCTTGGTGATGTTTCTACTTTTATATGAAACTGCTTCATATTAGACATTTTGAAGTCTAGAGCACATTATTTTTTTATCATTCAAACTGAATTTATAAAGCTAAAGAAAGATATTTCAATGCATTCTGCCTATGCAAACTTAGCTGACTGCAAACATAAAAATTGTAATAAGTTTTTTAAAAGTTTTTCTAAATCAAATTCACTTTCCTCAAGAATGTATTTGAAAATGAAAGCAAAAGCCTTTTCTTTGGCATTTTAAAATATGCTCTTGTTTTCAATCAACTGTGACTTTCCCCAAAGGAAAAGTCCCAGTTACACTGCATGTAATACTTAAAGCTTCACAATTTCTGAGATTAACATGAGTTGAAGAGTCAAGTAGGTATGAATTCTTTCCTTTCTGCAGACTAACTTGCAAGAATTTTGTCCTTTTTTCTGACACTTTGAGAAGAGTCTTTTTCCTCTCTTCTTTCATCAAGAAGAAAAAGATCCTTGAAAACCCCAATAAGGAGGATGCCAGCAGCAAGAGAGAAAGCAAAACAGAGTGTAAAAACTGTGTAAAAAAACAAAACCGCAGAGAAAACTTATTGATTACTCCCCTTAGCAGGACATTAAGTCTGGAGTGTTAGACTGCTTTTGCTATGCTCAGTCCCTTAGGTTTCATCAACAGCTTGGTCAGGGTGCAAACCAGGCAGGCAAGTGGAAATGAAATAAACCACAGAGAAAATACTAAAGTACAAAATTACCACTTCCCTGCAGAGGATGACTAGTTAGTTAAGCTGATGATGATGAGACTGCAAAGTTTGTGTACAGACCCCTCACATTTCTTCTCAAAAGAAAGGAAATAACTGCTAATAGTGCTATTAGTGGCTCCCCACCCCCTCAGTAAAGTATATAACACTGCAAATCTTCTCCATGGGTGGATTTGTTTTTTCCAGAAGGATATAATTTATGAAATGCAGTCAAGAATTTGAAGTTCAAAAGCCAATGTTCACAATATCCCAGTCCAATTGTGCTCCCTGATATAGGGCTGTTTGAGGGATAAAACGAATATTCTTCATCTGAAGATATGAAAAAATATATTTATTTGCCTGCTTCTTCCATACAACACCCAAAATTTTTGTCTACAGAAAGGTTTCCTCTTCCTCAGATATATCTAGTTTTAAATATACTCAGTGCGCAATGGGGAAAAATTACACAGCCTAATCGATCTCACTCTATTCCGTTCTCATATTCTCCTCTCTGTATTGACAAGTCAATATGCATATATTTTGTTGTTGCTTTATATGGACTCTCTTGTTACACTACTGTTCTTTCTACCTGTATTTCAAAACTCTCAGAAAACAAATTCTTGAGAAAAAACAATTTGCTAAGATAAAATCCAACTTCCATTTCAAAGACTGCTTTTACCATTCTTCACTGTTACAAAGTTTGCTATTTTTTTTTAAACATCCACATGATTTGGTAATTTCTATGCTGGCAGTTCACAGGCTATATAAATCTACGAGATAATTGTAGAATAAGTGATATAATTGCATATAATATCACTCTGCATTCTGTATACATCTGTAGCTAAAAATTACAATGTAATCATATACACATAAATGTTTAGTTATCTGGCAATTATAGCATAATTGTTACAGTTTCTTGCATGGAAGATGTATGGAAGAATGTTTTGGTACTTTCAGCACTGTGAGTCTGGCTTCATGTGAATTATCTTTGTTTGCAAGTTTTGAACTTAAAAAGGTGATAACCTCACAAAGAGGCAACTGGCAGAGAACTTCATGGATGTGTATAAAGGAGGAGTCAATGTGCCAAGAGGATGCATCCAGGCTCTTCTCTGCGGTACCCAGGAATAGGACAAGAGGCAAGGGGCAGAAAATGATGCACAGGAAGTTCCACCTGAATACAAGCAAGAACTTTACTGGGAGTGACTGAGCACTGGAACAAGTTGCCCAGAGAGGTTCTCTGGACACTGTCCTGTGCCATGTGCTCTGGGATGGCCCTGCTTGAGCAGGGGAATTGGACCAGATGACCCCTTGTGGTCCCTTCCAGCCTGATCCGTTCTGTAATTCTGTGATAACTATGGTCATCTTTTCTTTTTTTTTTTTTTTTTTTTTTTTTTTTTTTAACTTCTCCCTACATCTAAATTGGGAATGTAAATTTGGTTGGTTTTAAGCATGTAGTTAAGAAAAAACCTCGCTTCAAAGTAGTTAGGATAAAGGTGCTGATTAAAATAGTTTTCTTCAAAGTACATCCATTCCAATGAACAGCAAATATTTGTCAAGCAATTTCATTGGAATAAATTTAAGCAATAGATCCTTACCACAATAGGTTGCAAAATTATGCTTCCTCATAGTTTTTGCTTTGCATTCACTCCTTTGTCTGTTAATACTAACATAAATATGTAAAAGTATTTCTTATATCCTAAGGCTATCTTGATATTAGCCAGTAAAGTTAGCTTCTGTAGAGAAAGGTCGCTATGATTTTTCATTCTTCCTAATTAAACTCCAGATTTTTCTCTTAACATGTTGCTAAGGCCAAGATATCGGGGCTGATCTTACCAGCATTCTCTTTACCATCAGAAGACAAAGGGCTGAAATTCCTCAAACAAGGAATTGAAATAAAGTCTCTCTGGAGCTTTGTGACTTTTCTCAGTAAGTTTAACAGAGTAGGATTAATGAGAGGCAGCTGTACCACTGCCTGCAGATATAACATTAAAAGAAAACAGTGACTCCATGTTATCATTTCCTACCAATTAACTGTAACTGCATCAGACATTTATTGGATTTGGCAAGTAAACAGTATAGATATCTTTAAAAGGTTCTGACAATATTCTAAAAATTAACCCAAGTTATTAAATAAGATCTAGATGCTTGAGAAATCCTTGGTAATTTTTGGGACACATAATATTTGACCAATTATACCCATATATATAGTCATCAGAGTATATCATTTCTAAGACAGAGTTCTCTCCAGTCATTGTCTATAATTACAGTATAGTAGCAGGAGTAAAGATTAAAAAAAAAAAAAGAGTGACTTGAGAAACATTGCAATAGAAGAGGAATAATTGGACAATGTGGAGCATGAATTTCATAATCTAAAGAGGCTGAAGTACTCCAGGAGTATAACAGATGATTGAAAAGGCTCAAGCCAGATAATTTAGTCTTTATGAAGCCAAGAGGAAGGACTGAAAAGAAAAATGGTATAAGGCAGGTTTTCTCATTTTAACATTGCTGAATATGAGATTAATTTAAAAATCAGCAGTTGAATGAGAAAGGGCAAGCTAGTTAACATTATGTTACTGAAATTTAGCAAGCATTGAAATTCCAGAAATGAATTCATGTAGTACATATTTGAGAGTGTTAAGACAAATAGACTCTTCTGAAATCTTTGACAAATCCTTAACCTCAGGTTAGAATGTGACAGGTATCAGATGCCTGTCAAAACCTGTACGAAATGCACAACTAAGAGAAAGAAAAGCATTGGATGTACATCTTGGATTAGATTTAGAAAAAGAATATGATGATGCCAGCCTGCATAAGAAAGAGATAAGCTTATAATATTGGGGTGAGGGCAGGGGAAATTTCTTGCCAGTATGTCTCAGACCATAGAAATTACCAGAGCAAATCCAAAACCTAAAAATATGTCAATAAAAAACCTAATCAAGGTAAGAGAGCAAGAAGCATAATAAAATAAAGTACAGCTGTTCAGAAGAACATTATATCCAAGGAAAACTAAAACTTGAAATATAAAATCTGAAACTTCCTAAGGAAAAAAAAAGCACTTTTAAAAAAGAAGAATTTGTGAGAACAGTGCATGTTTCAACATTCTTTGATTGGTCTGAAAATAAGAGAACTTATTCCATATGCTTCCGTTGTTTATATACAAGTTAATGTCACATCTGAAAACGCAGAAAATATTTGAAAGTTAAAACAGTCTTGGATATCCACAGGTGTAGATAAGAAACGCTCAGATAAGCCACAAGATGAATGCTCCCTATTGAGGGAAAATAAAGGCAAAACAAAATCTCAGAAAGACAGAGTTTGAGTTGTTTCAGAAATGGAACACACATATTGCAGGGCTGGAATTGTATCAGACCTTAAATCTCACTGAGAGAGATTACAGTGCAGAGGCAGAACAGTGATGAGATGAAAAGTAGAAATGGCAAAAGAGGACTAAGTGGAACTACAGAATAATAAAGGTGTTACAACAGATATTAGGGGTGGGGTAGCAGCAAAACCAAAGCCACAGCACCCCATCCTACACATTTTAAAATATATTTACTAGCCAGGATGACTGTAGTGGTGGGTAGCAGTTTCTGTTCAACAACACACCACACTCATGCATGTGCTGTACAAATACGCACCCACCAGCCACTACTTCAGCTTCAACTTGAGCCTCAGGCAGCAGATGGACAAAGTGCCTGGATCCTGGCTGGTGTCCTGGATTTAGCACAGTGCTTTCACCTTGGACTTAGCCCTCTGCAATGGACTGGGCTCCTGGGAAGGTCTTCCTATCAAGGAGCTTTACCTCTTTATTGCTTTCTAACTTAGATGATCAGGCTAACTTTCCAAAGGTCTTACCAGTCTGTCACCCCAGGACAAACACCTTTGAATTTCTCTGTATATAAACCCAGCTACTTGTTTCTACATGGTTTTCTCTTACATTCTGACATCCCACTCTAAAAAGATATGCAGTTCTTAAGAACAACTTGGGTTTCTTGGTTTTTTTCATGCGCACCTACTACACTAAAGGTGGGCAGATGTAGTTCTGACTTCCAAATAAGCTCCCCTATAAAATTATTTGTATTTTCTCAGCACATGCCATAATCACCTAATATTATGTAAGAGTTGAACAGATTGCTCAAGGTCTCACTTAAGAGATTCATGCTTTCAGGCAGGCTTTGATACATTACAAAAAGGAAAAAAAAACCAAATTCATGACAAGCTGAGAAGTTACATAAATAAAATGCTAGTATAATAGTGGCACTTTCAAAAAATGGCATTCCCATCAGAAATAGGCTCAAAAATGTTATACATATTGCATATAGGAACAAGGAAACTTTATAAATCATCCACAGTTCAAATAGACATTTTTCTATGTGCTTGAAAATACATATTGATTTTGGATTATGATTCTCACTTAGCTGAAGAATAAAGAATAAAAAAACACAGCCATTACAAATTTGATTTCATGTACAAATCAATATTTGCAAGATATGACATGACCCACAGTAAGGATATAGAAGAAACAAGTTTTAAAAATTTGCAAAGATTTATTATTTTTGGTATACTTTTCCACGCCCAAGACAGACACAGTCAAAACATTAAAAAAAAGACTATCAAAATTACTTGAAGGATTCTTAAAAGCCTGCGCTACTAGTTTGTTCTGCACTGGGTTCTGGTAAGTTATAGGACAGTACCTCTTGAATCTAAATTCCTAATGGCCTTATTTTATGTAGAAAATGAGAGTAAAAATTTAGATAAATGCTATTAAAAGTCGGAGTATTGTCAGTTCCTTTAAAGCATAATGAAAAGAGCAAACACAGAAGACCAATAGGTTAAATCTGCATTGACATAGCCATCTAACAAGACAAACTCAAAAATGTAAAATGTGGACCTTTTCCCCAAAAGATGCCCCTTTTTGTTAAAAAGGTTAAACACCAGTGCCTGATATAAGAGTGAAACAGGAAAAGCAGGGCCAAGGTGAAGAAGGTCAGGCAGAAGAGTAGGTTGAGGGCCAGGTTTTACCCAAGTTCTAAATAGAGCAATGCAGGGATGAGAACAGCTCTGTACAGCCTGCAATATATGCAGCACCTCAGAGATATCAAAGATATAAGGTACTATCCCAAACACTGACTGAAAATACAGGTTCATATTGAAATATTTATTATTTACACATTGTATTTATATTATATGTGTACATTTCTTTCCTCTGTAAATAGTGTCTTTTTCTAATTTTCTGCAATATAGCAATTTTTAACAATGAATATGAAATCAAATAAATCAAAAATTAACTCTAATTATTTTGTTGTAACTGCAATAAAAGAATTCAAGAGAATCAAAATTGGTGTCAAAAATACAGAGAGCAGAAATTCAGATCCCTGAAGTAATTGTCAGGCTGCCTCTAAATGGAACTGAAGACATGCACCACAACAATACATATAAATAAAATACATATAAAACCCTGCCAGCACCCATAATGTGCCACCATCATCTCCAGGAATTTTGCCTTCATAACACACTGCAGACGAGAATATGCAGAGGAAAAGTGACATGAATAGATGAAAATGGAGAGAAAGGCTGATGTAAGAGCAAATGCAAAAAATTTTATTTGTTCAGTTGTTCTAGATGAACTCCTGATCTGGCTTTGAGTATTTTGATGCTAAAACAAAGACTGAAAAGTCTAACTTTCACCTTCAGAATACATAGACCTTCAACCAGTACTTGTTAACTGAGGTTCTTAAGGTCACTCCAGAGAAGGCCACCTTTCCCAGTGTATACAGAGGGTGCTGAAAAGCCTGATGATTTTAAAGTTTTAAGATAAGCACAGAGCAAGCTGTTCATCATGTCCTTAGTTATCGAGTTATTTTTGAGTAGTACTGAACTCAGAGTTGAAGAGATCAAGAGTTCGGAAACTCCAAATAGTATAAATTATCTGCTGGCAAGTTCAGTTTTAGTTAAAGTACAAGCAAAGGTACTATGTGCAAAGCAGGATCTATAGAGGGTCTTCAGCTTTTACACTAATTTCCTAAAAGTAAGGACTAATCAAATATGCATACAAAACTCAGGGGGTTTTTTAATCCTTTAAAAAGCTCCATTTTAAGGCCTAAAATTGCTCAGAAATGTTTTTCGTTTAAGCAATTTCTAATGGCTGTCACTATGATTTAAGGTCTCCTACAGAATCTCTCACATAAGTTATGCCTGCCTAAATTACTTTGGACCTAATTTTAGATAAAATGCTATAGCAAGAGTTCAATAAATGCATGAGTAAGCAAAGAAAAGCAAAGCAGGTATTTAACATTTGTGACTGGTGCTGTCTTTCCATAATACTNAAAAACAACCTAATTCCAATCAATGCCAGATGCATGTTCTTATAAAACATTTTCTTACCCCTTAGCTTGATACTTGGTAGTTAGGAGAAGACCCCCCAGGATGAACACATATTTAAATGTATTTATTCTGTTACTGGGTTAAAAAAAAAAATGAAATTAGATAGATGCTCTGTTAGAAAAACAAACATAGATATGCCATAGTGATATGTATCGAAATTGTACCTGTGACCTCTTCTTTTCTTTTTGCTGACAAAACTTTGAGGGGGTTTTTCCATGACAATTGTGTTTTTCACTCTGTTCTGTTAACTTAAACATTGCAGCAAAAATAAAATATTCTGGCAAGAAATCTTTTAATCTGAGAATAGAGAGGAAAAACTAAGCAAGTGCAAGCATCGTTGAACTGTGAGATTTTTGCACACTTACAGGTTCCATGGACTGTCACCCTGAGTTAGGGAATCAAATATTCAGCCTAAGGCTCCTATGGCATAGGACAAGTAAGCTCCTAGACCAAGTACATATACCCTAACAGGTGACTATAAAGGACACTTTGCTTTAGCTACAGGGTCACAGATAGATATTATTCCCCTTAGTTTCATTGTCCGTTTAATTTCATACTTTATTTTATTCAGTCAGAACCATAAGAATCATGTAAGTTCTAGTGGAAATCACACAACATCCAGTTTCATGTAACTTTCACCAACCCCTGAAAATTGATTTTTAGAACTATCATTCTGCTTCACCAAATCCCTTTGAAATCAGTGTGATTTTCAGAGCAGAGTGACTGACAGATGGGATCCTTAATCAATAGAGAGGAGTAATTTTGAATACAGATTAAAGGCACAAACACCACAAGTCATAAGATAAACAATATTTAATACTCTACAGAAGACATTTTTTTCCAAGCATTAAATGTACCTAAAAATCAAATAAAATAAATAAAACGGCCCTCTCTAAATAAGCAACAGCAGCATTACTCTCTAAGCTGTGTCTTTCACTTGGCTGAGCTGAACTGCAGCTCAGCTCACATTGTACGAACACAGATGGGTCGCAGGAGTGACACACACCTCATGTTGTAACTCCTTATCATGAGCTGGATTCTGATCATTATCAATGTAAGTCTCCTGAAATCTGCTGTGATTCTGGTTGTCAGTGACAGCACAGCTTCAAATGGCAGCTCTGGATCAGCACGGCTGTTGGAAGATGCGTTTGTGGCCTTTCAGCCTGTCTTGCAATGACAGCAAGGGATAAGGAGGGAAATGGCTCAGCAAGGGACAAGGGGGCTCTGTGCTGATGGAAGACTGGTTTTATCCATACCATATCCATATCACAGTGCCTCTGAAAATATCCCTGGTGCCAGATGGTGTCTCAACAACGCTCTCTTTCCTTTTAATCATCCTCCTGGGTGTCCTGAATGCAGCCCAGTGGGGATGAAACAAAGATGCTCTCACTGACAGAATACCTCCAGTGATGTAGATGAGCAGCAAAAGCAACAACCTCGCTTGGAGTAGCTGAGCTCAGGCAACCCATACCCCACAATGCCACGGAGAATTTCATGTCCCAGTGATTCATTCATATCTAAACTCATCAGACCCTGATGAAAGGTCCAGTCTGGGCTGACCAGTCTTCTGTAGTCTCCCAGCTTAAAAAAGTATTGCTTGCACATACTGAAAGATAAAATTTATAGCAGCTTGTAGTCATCCAGTTGGAAATTCCCATTGCAGCACAATGGGAATGGAGATCCCACCTCTGGGTGATCAGTGATGTACAGCTTGTTTTCTACAAATAGGAAGATGTCAAATTTGTAAACAGCAGCCTGTGGTTATTTATTTTATTTTGTTAATAAAACATTGAGACTAATGGGGAACATTGCCTCTCTCACATAGATTTACCATGTTTATGGTGGACCAGAAAGCGTGCCTCCTGGGTACATTACATCTTTACAGTATTTCCCAAGGATATATATCAGGTTGTATGAATGTTGTTCAGCTGCACAAACCCTCCAATTACAGCAGGCATTTGCTTGTGAATTTCAGTCTGCTGTGCAATGATTTGTAGAAAACATTTTTCCAGGCTCCTGGGGGACAGCACTACCAACTTCCGGGTCAAGGTCAGGGGTCCCCGCCAGACTAATGGAAGCTCCTGCAGTACAATCAAAGTAGCATTTCACTTCTTGGAAATACCTGACAAGTGGTTTGGAATAAACCCATTGTCCCACCAGGGAAGTAAGTGATGTGCATCCATTACACTGTAGCCTACAGAAGTGTGGATGAAGGTTCAGTGCTCCTGACCATTGGACCATTGGTCCAAGCCCTGGGAATTTCAGAGAATCATTCCAGTCTGTGACTGATGGGGAGCTGAAGCAGCAGGGACTTTCACAGGATTTAGTATAAGGTTATAAGAGCAACAGACAATGCTGATACATACTTTTTATGGAGTTCTGTGCTATGCATATGCAAGGATTGAACATAGAACAGAAAAAGAGGAGCAAATATATGTAATACTTGGTTTGTGGATCAGAGCACTTCTGGAAGCAAGCATATCTAAAGTTTTCCATAAGCATGCCAGCAGCCTGCAATGCAGGTGCTGACAGGGATTTCCACAGCTGGTGCTTTCCCAGGGGAGGCCTCAGGGAACAAGGTAGGGCAGCATGGTACCCATGGCTAATCCCACCTGCACAGCAGCTGATCAAGGCACTTCATGATCCGTGTGTGCTGGTGTCACAGAACACTCTCAGCATAGCCATAGGGAGAGTATCATAATGAGCACTCACATAAGAAAATACTTTCTCCAATGAGCTGATCAGATCCCCCTTGGATAGCTGGGGTCTGATTCATCACTCCCTGCTGCTTTACCTTTGTAACAGAGCAGCTTTAGTTTAAAACAATTTCATTCCACATGGAAAAGCAGTGCAATACAGAAATCAATCAAGTACTTTGTATTTACATAAAGACTAATATCCTTAGCCAACAAAACCTGGAGTGATTCTGCTGAAGCCAGTAGAGTTGCACTGATTTATACTAGCTCAGGCTCTGTTCTAATATTTTAGAAATAATGATCTAAAGCCTCAGATAACCTATGCCAGAACAGCTTCATCAAATTTATGCATCGACTGAGGATATGACCTTTTATTGAAATGAGTATGTTAGAATTCCCCTTTGGTTTGTTTTAAACATTGAAAAACAGTAACCAGGTTGTTGATTGGTATGCCCCTAACCCAAAGGCACAGTAGTTCAGATGCTGCGTGCTACATGGCTGCAGTTTTTATACCAACGCTGCAGAAGTATTTCAGAGCAGTGATAGAATGGGTAGTAAGGAAGTAAATCTGCCCTGTGGCAATCCTTCACCATGCATCTTTCACTTGTCCAAATTTCAGAGTGAGTGCTGCATATAATTTTGCCCTCTGGAGCATGAGGCTCCCTTTTTGTTGGTTTGTTTTCCCCCTTAGCTTCAACAAGTGTTTCTTATGGCTCAGGTGCTTAATAGAGGCTAGGGGAAAAGAAATGTGCAAATATGGAATTGAAGGTTCAGTGATATTCATAAGCTTTTGACATTTTTTGATGTTTCTTGGTCAGGTTAGTTTCTGAGCAGAAGATACTTTATGGCATAGGCAGATTCACAAGCACTTTTTCAAGCGCTGTAGGTGAACTGCATTTGCACGGAAATGAAAGAATTTTTTTATCAACTCTCCAGCTCAGTTTTGTCCACTCTATACTCCTTAAATCTCTATTTGTTGTGGTGACTGTTATTACTGATTTAGTGCATAGTCTTAACACTCCAGAAATTTTATCCATGTTCAGAAATAGCATACAGTCTCTGGTATACTATCTGCAAAACTTCACGCATGAGGAAAAGTTCAGACTATAGAATCATAAAATCAACAAATTTTTTGGAAGGTACCTTCAAAGGCCCTCTAGTCTAATCTCATGCAATGACCAGGCACATCTTCAACTGGATTATGTTGCACAGAGCCCCATCCAGCCTGATCTTGAATGTTTCTGGGGTTGGTACCTCTACCACATCTGGGAAAACTGTTCCAGTGTTTTACCTCCCCCACTGAAAAAAAATCCTTGTTATATATAGTTTTTACATCAAATTAAATTACTGATAACACAGTTTGATTCTTCTGAACTCAATGAGATTACTTATGTGAGTAAATTAACTCATAAATTAAAGGTCTTTGCAGGCACTTCACTTTAATCTCAAAAGCAAAATGTTGACCTCTTAATGTCAAATAAAATATTGGGAACATTGATTTTCATTATCATTTTAGCCCAATAGCAACAAACAAATGGGCAGGTACAGATGACAAAAATGTTAAACAAAATATATGAAGAAGGCAATAAGACAATAAATTTAGTTGTTTGGCTGAGGCACCTTCTTGTTATGATGATCCAGTTAAATTCAGTTAAATGTTCCACTGTGGTTTTCCTTCTTAGGTAAATATACATTGCAGCAGAACAATAGGAGAAGAAACAGAAGGTAGAAGAGTCTATAGTAAGGATTTTTTTGTGTCCACCATATAATACAGGGATTTCAAAGAGCAGCTGCAATCAGTAAGAAGTCGATGCCTATCAAGTCTGTAGAGGGAAGGAACTCGAAGAGTAAGAAGGCATCTCTAAAATGACTTAATCATGGGCAATTAACAGCAAGTACTTCACTGATGTATGTCAGGGAAATCTGAGTCACTCTGCCAGTTTCAGTCAAACTAGACTGATTAAATGGCAGAGGAGCAACCCAGTGGATCAAAAAAATTTAATTTTTTCCTGGCTTTGCGAGATGTATTTGAATGATTGTTTTTGTATCTAGGATCTTTGATGCATTTGAAATCAGAGTTGACAGAACAGAGCTGGAAGATGTTTTTGGAAGAATTAGTAACACAGACTATATTTTGATTCCATAAAATTTAAGAAGCTTAGAAATCTCATATAGTACTTTTTATTTTTATTCTCAGGAGAAGGACCAGACAAGGCATTAAAATCTCAAGTCTCTGAAGGCAGTGAATATCTGTTCTGTCCTCACTCTATGACCCAACCTGGCATATCTACACTTCATGCTTAAGTGTAAACTGATAGCAGTTTTATCTATACTGCAGCTGCATAATGTAAAACTGTGATTGCTGCATGTTGCATTCCAATTTATCTTGATTCAGTGAGACACAACATATGGCCATATTATGCATTAACTTCTGCAAAATTATGCTACTGGGAAGGTGCATTGCATGAGAAATGTAAGTCTCCCATCACAGTTCACCACAAGTCATATCAAATACCTAATGCCTGATGCTTTGACATACTGATGAATCTTGGTATCAGCTTGCAATCCATTTGTTAATCAAGCCATATTAGCCATGAGGGGTGTCTGCAGTAGGTGTTGCTGTATATTACATGGGGCTGCAATGTGAGAAAAAGGAATGTTCAAAAAGATTAAAGGAACAAAGATGAGAAACAACAAAGAAAATTGTTGTGATCTGCGTATTTTTAAGCACTCCATTCTCCATTTTTATCTTTTTACAGTTCTTTTCTCTCTCTAGTTGGTGTCACCTTGGTTTTAAATTATTGTTTCCTTCCTGTCTTTGCAGCTTTCTCAAGTAGATTGTAAATCAAAAGAAGACCAGGCTGAACTCTTCCCCTCTTTAAACCCAAAGGGCACTAAGTGCAGATTTTCAATTACAAGTACTTTGGCTACAGCCTTCAATCCAGTCCCACTGCAAGTATTTTTTCCAATAGAAATTTGTTATTAAGGACAGGAATACATCTCTAATCACTTTATGGAAGCATGTTGTTGACACTAAAAAGGTCTTGATCTAGAGACCTTAGGTTTTCCAAAGATCAACCAAAGTTTTGAACCTGAAAAAGCATGCTTTTCCCTCGTAAAAGTGTTGGGAGACGCATCCCTGTGAGTCATGACTTAGCATGACTTCACTGTGCTGTCTATGCCTTAGCTTATTGGTGGAGTAAAAACCTCAACTCTATATAAACTAATTCTCCCCCAAAACCTGTAGTTATGATGAACTGGGGAAGGTAAATACAAGGAAAAAATGGATCAATATACCAAAATCAAAAATACTGCTGCCCATCACCATGGAAATAGGAGAAAAAAGTATGTGTGGAAAAATTTAAGAAATACTTTACTTGATTATGATTTTGATGGTGTATTTATGCAATAAAAATATGTAATAACCAAAAAAAATCATTCAAGGAATTATAATTTTATTTCATAAGAAAGAAAAATAATTTTTTATTGATGCCCGTCATAGGCAGTTGCATTATATTGATATGCACTGGCATGTCATTTTCTACTCTTAATGAGTATAACCTGAAGTTTACTTCAAGTTAGGACAAAAAACAAACAATCATGGCTTTTCCCAGTGCTGGTTTACTACACTAAAAGTACGTTTCACATACATGACTAGTAGAAAAAGACATTCTTTAGCCTAATAAGCCGTGCTTTTTGTGTAATTATAACTGTCCATATTTTGAATCTTATTCATATCATGCCTCTAGCACAAACCAGAGCTCCAGTCCTGCAAACATATGCCCATGCTTTACTTTACATAACCTCACATATGTCTAAATTTGCACAGCAAATCTGTCCCGCCGAGGACAATTTTTCTGAAAGAAAGATGAAAATTGTTCATCAGTGTTTGAGGGACCATGGATTCCTAAGGATCAGTCCAAGAACAATTCAACAATAAACGCAAGATGTCTAAAAAGTAGAACAGTATTTTTCAAAAAGCATGCCTGAGCTATTGAGCAAACCTCAAGCTCACAGAATCTTAACTCATAAAGCATTCCTGACAAAGATCATCCAACAGCATTAGGTAGAGGAGTCTGCAGGGATGAAGTGCTGTGATTACAAAAAGAAGAACAGGAGGAAAAGAATAAGATGGGACAAATGAAACACTTTATGTGTGGCAAATTGTTTGGAAGCAAGCCATCTTTTTCTTGCTGTCACCACTGGAATAAATTCAAGATGCTTTCATCTGCAACGGTGTTTTCAAGTCTGCAGAAAAGCATTTCCCCACACCATTTTGAAAATTATTATGTAGGAAAAAAATTGAGAAAACAGCAACAACACAATTATAATTGTTCAGTCTGCACTGACAAATAACTATCTAATTGCCATCATTGAGTTTGATCAGTGCAGAGGCTTTATAAACAAAGAGAGCCAGTTGCCACCGGTGAACGCTGGCTGTGAAATTCTACTTGCCATTCTCTATTCCTCTCCCCAAAGCCATAGCCAGATGATTTATTTATGCAGAACTTGTTTGCATAATAGGAGGTGCTGAGCTGTGAAAAATTACAGATAAACATTTGCGGTTTAAATTATGGGCATCTCCTTTAAGGTACCTCAGACATAGTTACCTTTTTGTCAGCTGATTTTCAAAGCTACAGACAATTTGTGATGAGTGTCATGGGAAGTCATATTTTCATCCTATTTCCACCTCTAACATTCTTTTGTGTTTGGAACAATAAATTATTTTATGTCAAGACAGCATACTTGGAGAGACATGTCCTTCTGCAAAGTGTATTATCTCTTCTTAGGTCAGCAGTAGCCAAAAGCCTTTAGAACTCAAAGGTTTTGTAGGGATATACATGAAAGAAATCTGTATCTCAGAATCAAATCCTAAAAGATGGCTATCCACACAATAAAAATCATTGATCCTTTAATAGCTGAGGCATAGATACTTTACTTTTTTTTAATCTTTTTCATCTGTCAGTAGTATTGTGATCACTGTTTCCATGAGCCAGATATACCACAAAATAGAAGATAAAGAAATGTGCTGAATGTGTCCCATCATTAAAAACAGCAAAACATTATTGTAGATGCGTTCACAGCTAACTACTTCATTTTATTGTTTTGAGAGTTTGCTCATCATTCCTGCTTTTTTTTTTCCATCCAAGGTGAGGAGTGATCCTGCAAAGGCATCAAAAAATTTAAAAAAAAAAGCTTGAAGTTCCCTCAGAAAGAAAAAGAAAGAAAAAGTTCATTGTGCCCATAGAGCAACTTTGATTTGAATATTTAATTTGGAATATAGTGATTCAGATAGAGGGGTTTGTCTTTAAAAGCCTTGGGTCCCATTCATTTTGACATTACTCATGCTTGCCTCCATTCCCTTAGATCATGCGATGTTTCACACTTAACAATGAAAATTGTACTGCACAGCACATTAAGTTGGTTATTTTCTATTAGGTGTATTGCTTCTCTTTCAGCTGTGAAATGTTACACTCTCTTTCCTCACATGGATGGAATAGAGGAGAAAAATATTGACTCTTGTCTCTGCAAATGTGTTTCAAAATATGACACCTTTGATGAACGTAGAACTGAACTAAAATAATGCTTCTCCCAAACGTGTTACAAACTTTAGTAAAATTAGAAGTTTTATTCTTAGATTTGTGTAAAATAGGCATCATAAAGTTGTTGCAAATCTAGACTTAAAAACTTATTTTTTTTAACAGCATTGCACTGTTTTACCATCAAGGTTCCTAAAGGTCAGAGCTGACAAACATATTAGTTGTTTGCTAAAACTCTGAAAAATTCTTACAATGCAATGAGACTAAAACTCTACTATATTGGGCATATTGTACTATTGTATGGCTAAATAAAAAAAAATCCATAGCTAACAGTTCAATACATTTCCTGGAAATGTCATTGGATGGTGGAAAATTCAGTCCTTTGTTTTTAAATGTATCAGTCAAAAGCAGCCCAAAGGTGAGATCATGCTTTTGGCTGTTGCTTCATGCCTCATCTTATAATACCACAATTGCACATAGTGATATCAAAATCTGGTCTTTCCAGACATTCAGTGTGTACTTGGCACATCCAAAAATATTTGGAGCTATCTGCATGGCTTAGATACGACAATTCTTAGCTATCACCAGTTTAAAAATAGTGCCACTCTAATCACCCCCCTGCTTCTGAAAATTTATTTTAACCTACTGATTTATGTTAGAATGATTGCCTGTGGAAACTGCTGAGCAGTAGCTTCCACAAGTTATTTCAAGTATCTTGCAAAAATCGGCACTAAATGTAAAAGATGATTACCACAAATTGTGACTTAATGATAGCCTGTCTTCACAGCAGAAACAAAACAGGGTTTGTATGGGTGGTTCTGTCTTAAAATTGTTTATACTGACAATTTTTCAATATATTTACATGGAGCAATAAAAATGAAACTTGACTTGCTGCAGTGCTCAATTTTGATTAAAGACATGGTGATTGTCATGAAATACAAGTAACCTGAAATTGAAATGACCCTTTCAACAGACTGTGACTCTTCAGATAAAGACAGTTTTGTTTGTATCACTACTTTTCACTCTAAATCTCAGTACTTTATTGCTAACCTTCATAAAGGGACCTCTTTTGAGTAAAGCAATACTCACAATCACTTATTGATGATTTGTAATCCAGGAACTTTGTCAAAATTTCTGTTCTCCATATAGAACTGGCTTGAAGGGAATAAACTTCTATTTCACAACTGCTGAGGTTTGTGACATCTGTTTTCCTTCCTGACTCTAATAAAGATCAATTCTGCAAATATTTTTAGAACAAAATGGAGCTTTTCAGGCTGTCTCCTTGATTTCATTCTTGACAGTTCTTTATTTCTTTATTCTTTATCTATAGCTCATCACTTTGAACTGTTACAAACAATTTCAAAAAATCTTCAGAAAAAATCCTTTTCAAAATAACTGTATGGTTACAAAACCTCATATTGCTATTCTTTTCTCATCTTCCACCTCTACCTTATCCCCAAGAAAAATTTCAAACATTCGACTAAACAATAGAGCTGGCCAGAATTTTTGGGTGAATTATTTAATTCCAGTAAAAGGCAGAGTACTGTACATGAAAATTTTGATATTGAAGATATTCAAACACTGACCAGACAGTGTTCTGTGCACCCTGCTCTAAATGGTTTACATTTTGATAGAGGTCTTGATCTCCAGAGCCCCCATCCAACCTCATCCATTGCATTGTTCCATGAAAATGAACCATGTTTTGTGTCCAGTGCAGTCAGCTGCATTACTGTGTGAATGTCTCCCAACAAAAGTAAAACCTGCAAAAAAAACCCTCTTTTTTTTCATATTGACTTTAGTCTGATTGATCTTCAAAATTGTACTCTTTGTTGGAGATTCAGTTTATGAGCATTACCCCCCATGAATCAAGA
Source organism: Drymodes brunneopygia (assembly GCA_013400955.1). NCBI lineage: Eukaryota > Metazoa > Chordata > Aves > Passeriformes > Petroicidae > Drymodes > Drymodes brunneopygia. The sequence goes on from VZTZ01019620.1 coordinate 32,732, forward strand.
GCATGCGCTCTTTTTGAAGTGACAGGTTGTTGATTCCAACTCTTCAATATCAGCAGAGAAATATTTAGAAAGGAGCCACAGGGCAGAGAGCTAGACCCTTTTGTTCATCTCACTTGTAGGCAATCAGTTCACCCAGAAGCTGTCATCTGAAGTCAATCCACTGGCTTTACAAAGTGCATGCAATCTCAGAATTGTTTCCTCAGAGGATGCTGCATCTAGCAAACAAATTGGAATGAAGCTTATTCACCTGTGGGCCATTAGAGCAGCAGTGGCAGCTTGGTAGGGCAAGAAACATACAGGCAATTTAGTCTGCAGCTAACAGACTGAATCTATTTGGCATGGGAGAGAAAGGAAACAACCAAACCCAAGAAACCCAAGAGATAAGGATTACAGTCAGAAAAATCTCGTAGGAAAAGCTTTCCTTTTTCTGTCTCTAAGAACATGACTCATTTTTATTTCTGGTGAGGGGTTTCTTTGTGGGTTCTTTTTTCCCCTTCAAGTTCTCTTTTTTCTTTGCCCCATTGTGCATACTAAAGTGATTTCCAGTGATGGTTGAAGAGTGTGCACACTCTTTCTTTATTTGCAGGATGTCAAGGTGTACGTAGATTTCCTTTAGGCTACCTGGAGGGAAAAGGCAATGGCCTGTGCAATAAGCAGACATCCACAGCAATACTTCAGGCCTTCATGATCCCCTTGGGGGGAAGAAAAGCTTCAGGCTTTTTCAGTCTGGAGGAGCAGAGAGGTAGATAGATTCAAGCCTCAGTAGTTCTGTGTAAAATATTATACAGGATGGGAGATGCTCTGAGAAATGCCAATGAAAATCTAAGAAGGATGAAAATCATTGGAAGAACTGCTATGAATATATATTTGTCCTGGATTACAATCATATAGCTGGTGATGGTGACATACTGACAGACAGTCAGAAAGACTATTTTCTACAGACAATTTTCTACAATCTGTTGCAGAAACCTTGACTAGCATCCAGCAAATCTGTGACCAGCATAACTCTACAGGTATGCTTCCAAATCTTCCTCTTCTGATGTTAACCACTGTAATCTCTCTGGTGAAAAGTCTGCAAACACTATTTTGCAGTTATTTCTGGGTAATATGATTTATTTATAAGGCAATGCAGGCCATGTTTCTTGCAGGGTGAACCAAGTATATTCTATCCTGCATTAAATGGTATAAAAGGAACACCATCTATGGCATATGGTGTGCTTTGGCACATTGCTCTGGCACTTTTTGCTCAAGAAGGACCTATTACCAATTTATCCTATCATGCCTCCAACAGAATAGGAATGTTCAATTTTTTGCACATTCCTTGGAGGTTCTCAGACACGTGTTAAAAACAAAAAGTGCATAATCACATTTTACTCGTTTTACTGGCACTTCACCCACCATGGGCACGTATGCCATCTACCAGAGCATGTGGATCAAGGCCCCATCCAACTCATCCTTGAACACTTCCAGGGGCAAGGCATCCACCACTTCTCTGGAGAATCTGTTTCAGTGCTTCACCACCCTCTGAGTAAGGAACTTCTACCTAACATCTAATCTAAATCTCTCCTGTTTTAGTTTAAAATCATTCCCCTTTGTCCTATCTTGTCTTTTTCTCTCTTATAATACCACATTTGTTACAATCTAGGATGTGGGCTGTTCAGAAAATGTTATGGGAAATATTTCATTTAGCATTTTTGGATTCAGTTGTGCGTTTTGCAGATAGTATCCCTGATCTCTCGCTGGATATGTTGTTGGTATATTTCTGTGGCAACCTGTTTCTGTTATGCCTCTTTGTCCTTCTGGAGCCTGCTGTGGAAGTAGTAAAAACAACTGAGTGAAACCTTTACATTTTAAAAGTGTAGAAGCTTCCTATGTATCAGACTAAATATCTGCTCAATTATGTTCCTTAACAGCTCTCTACAGTTTTAAATCAAACTATGTAATTTAGAAGTAAAGTTGTGCCTGATAATAATTCAGAAAATATACATCTTCTTTTTGACTAATAGATACAAATTACCCATCATTTTAAACCTGATGTTAATACTAATATTGGTATCACACCACTGAGATGAACTCCCTGTTCATGAAGTGTTATCATTGCAGACATCTGGCAAATTGGTTGTTAACTTCTGACACAATTGATATGCTTTTTAATATTGCAATATTCTGTTTCAGAAAAAGAGTGCCCATTTCCCAGTGATGAACCATTTTAATGATTTTATGTAGAAATACAGCTAATGAAAAATAATGTCAAGGGACTTCTGAATTCAGTTTTTTATTTTCCATTCCAGTAATACTCATTGCAATATCACAAAATTATGTCTTATGAAGATGACACACAGGTACATTTCACTTTCTGTTTCAGACTGTCTGCCATAAATAGGAAAGATTGCACTAGTATCAGGAGAATGTCCTACAATGCTTGGATTGTCCAGCAAATAGAAGCATTAAAATAATTTATTCTTTCTATAATATTTGGCACATGCATTGCCTGAGGCACTCATCTTTCACAGTTACTGTTCTCTTTTGCTAAGAGCATTCAAATGAGGAAGTGAGAGCCCTAACTGAGCTTAAATTTTAAAATCAGACTAATACTGGGCTTAAGAATATGCCTATATAGCCCATATATAATAATATTATAAGATACTAGAAGTACAACCAAAAGCTTATATTGTCTCTGTCACTCCATTAGATTTCTTTCTTGAGCACCAGTATGTGGCAATTATCACAAAATACAGTGGGATATAGTAATACATAAAGGTTCATGCTTGGTCAACTCAGTGATCTATTCAGCTCAGTATCCTGTNATAATTTGGTGCAAAAAACAGATGGTAAAGCACAAGATGCTGGAAACACCTTTATGGCAGTCTGACACTACCAAGCTACAGGTTAAATTACATACACTTTTCTTAATAAATTTAATTTGTTCACAGATTTTAAACATACAGTTAATTTCCAATAACTATACCAACAATCTCAAAGAAAATTATCCTCCCATTAATCAGTTTCTAAATGAAAATTCTATAATTCTAGTAGTCAGGCAAATGCATCGACTAGTACTTGTTCCACCTGTAAAAAACTGTACCATGTTATTTTCCAGCAGGTAGGTGATAATTAGCCCTTTTATTTATTTCAGCCATTTTAACTGATTCCAAAATACGGTTCAGTGATCTGTTCTCTCTTGGATGAAATCCACATGGCTTCAAAATACAGACACATTTGCCACTTTCCAGTCCCACAGGATGGTAGCTGATTTTAATGAGCTTTTTAAAAATTTTCCTCGTTGGATCCATATTTAGTCTGTTTTGGTTTTTTTTTTTTTTCAAAACCCTGCAAAGCATTCAGTCTTCAGAACTTCAACTTAATTTATCATTTTGTTCCTGACATGTCTCACTAGAGAGCTTGCAAGACTCTAAACACAGACAGGAGGGGAAAAAACAGCCCCGCATGATGATAAAGTCCAGCACTTTGCTGAATGGGCTTGTAAACGCAATAAAACCTGAAACAAAGTACTTCTGGAAAGTGCACAATTTGTCCATGCTCCAGGAAGCACGCACTGCAGTTCCAGAGCAGTGCAAGTAGCACACTGTTCTGCACTGAAATAATGTACAAATCTTACAGCAATCTGGTGGGGATTTTGGAAAANATGCATTGCCTGAGGCACTCATCTTTCACAGTTACTGTTCTCTTTTGCTAAGAGCATTCAAATGAGGAAGTGAGAGCCCTAACTGAGCTTAAATTTTAAAATCAGACTAATACTGGGCTTAAGAATATGCCTATATAGCCCATATATAATAATATTATAAGATACTAGAAGTACAACCAAAAGCTTATATTGTCTCTGTCACTCCATTAGATTTCTTTCTTGAGCACCAGTATGTGGCAATTATCACAAAATACAGTGGGATATAGTAATACATAAAGGTTCATGCTTGGTCAACTCAGTGATCTATTCAGCTCAGTATCCTGTCTTTATTAGCAGTTAATCACGGATATTTCCAAAATATGAAGACTCTATTATCCTGTAAACTGTTTCCCAGACACATATTTTTCCACAAGTTCTTTCATTTAAAGGGTTTGACTGTATGCTGAAGTGTGAACTCTTATGGCTCTTTTCTGCCTTACCATGTCTGCCACAACATGAAAAATTGTTTGACATCCATAGACTTCTCTTTAGGTGCAGGTAAGACACAGATTTTGATTTCTACTGCCAAGTTGTCCTATATTATGATATTTTATATTATTAGGATAACTTAAATTATAATTATATTCATTTTATATTTTAATAATCATCATCATCATCATAANCCCTGCAAAGCATTCAGTCTTCAGAACTTCAACTTAATTTATCATTTTGTTCCTGACATGTCTCACTAGAGAGCTTGCAAGACTCTAAACACAGACAGGAGGGGAAAAAACAGCCCCGCATGATGATAAAGTCCAGCACTTTGCTGAATGGGCTTGTAAACGCAATAAAACCTGAAACAAAGTACTTCTGGAAAGTGCACAATTTGTCCATGCTCCAGGAAGCACGCACTGCAGTTCCAGAGCAGTGCAAGTGGCACACTGTTCTGCACTGAAATAATGTACAAATCTTACAGCAATCTGGTGGGGATTTTGGAAAAGAGGTGGTGGGAGAGTTGTGAATTGAAAGGGAAAATCTAGTGAGGAGTAGAGAGAAATCACAATGAAGTCACTCTTGCAACACACTATAGATGAAATCCCAATTTGGGGAGCTCGGAAGCTATTAGATTTTGAGTGGAAATGTTCATATTTTAAAATTAATTTCTTAGCACACACAGAGTTTAACTGCATGTACAATTCTATCCAGCACATGGCCTTTAAACAAAATTATTTCTTTCTGGAAATATAGGGGTATGTTGTTTATTTTCATTTTAGTACTGGAAAAATCCTCATAGTTGTTAAACTCAATTTTAATAGTAACTTAAGTGTTATTTTGCTGTATCATCAGTAGCTAGAAGTGTGTGTTGAAAAGCAGTAATAAATGAATTAATTTTCTCTACATTGAAAAATTAACAGACAATTTTATTTTGAATAAATCACAAATTAAATTTCAGATGATACAGGGCAAGATTATCATAAAGGTGGCTTTCTACACTTGCTGTGAAAGATCATAAGACTAGGAAAATTAAAGTGTGTACTAAATGTCATGTTATTCTTTTAATACCATCACCCTATCCCGCTGACTAGCAAGTCCACTAGCACTAGATCTTAAATCACACATAAGCTGAAGCAAATACTCTGAAATCTAACCCATAAAAGCTATATGCAATAAATTCTATTAAGCTAAATCATGTTTCTGTGAGGATAAATATCACAACACCATGAATCTTTCACTAAGCAGACATTACAAAATTGCCAAGAAGGAGTCAACATTCTTAATCAGCCAGGACCACATTAGGAATTGTGATACAGTTCATTACTTTTGAGATGTTGCACAGCATTAGAGACTTCCATAGGCTTAATTTGACATTAAGCCATCAAACTGTGCAAAATAAATAATAAGAAAGTGAACTTCAAATAAATTTACCGTCCAAACAGATCTGAATTTTGCATACATATTTTCTTCCTGAGACTATAAAGGTAGAATATCAAAAACGTATTTTTTTAATATACATTAAAAAAATCAACATTAGCCCCTATTTTTTCTTAGCTATTTACCTCACAATTAAATGTTAGGAAAATAAACATTTTAGTATAGCAGTTATTGCTATTGAAAAATGCCAACACTCTTGCATATCTTTTTCTGCACCAAGTTTATACTAAAAAAGTTATATGTTCTACAATCTATTTGGAGAATTTTGTCTTTTCTGTAGTACATAAATTACTGCTAAGAATTCAGAATGTTTCAGTCTTTGTATAAATGTATTTTAGCATTTGAATTGCTTTCAAACTGTGTTTGTGTTTGAAGGATTTTGCTTACTGAAGCCCACATTCCAGGTTTATTTTCTATAATTTTTTAAAGTTTGAAGTACCCTCTGAGAATGTTCAAAATCACATTAGAGGAAGCTTTTCAGCTCAAAATGTCTCACATTTTTTCCCCCAGTTTCAAGAAAGGACCATCATGGCTGTCAGCCTCAGTATTAACTGAAAGACCAAAAGATACACATAAGACATATAGACACAGTAATGTCAAAAACACACCGTGAGACAGCCCTTGGTGAGGAGATCTACAAAGGACAAAAAATGAAAACAGAGCCTCCCCTAACCCCTCTGGCTGGACACAGATAGCACCTCTGTGTATTTGGGTAAGTAAATGATGCTGCTGATACACAGAAGAAGGGGCACAATGCAAACTGCTGTTCTTAAGAGCTGGAAACAGATCATTATTGTTTAGAACATGTACATAACCTGTTGCCCATAAAGCTTTGTGAAGTCTTTATTATCGAGTCTTTACTCCTGGCCATTGTAACATGTCCCGCTTCTGCAAAAGTTTACAAAGCTGTGTTGAATGCTAAACCTTGGCAGCAGCCTCCAGAGGCTCTCTGATCCAAGAAGGGAAATGTAATTTTGATCTTCACAGGTCTGAGGCTTTAAGTTTACATAGTCTGAGGCAGGAGCTTCATTTATACTTCCATCTGAGCATTGGTGTAACCGACCATTGGCGTAAGACGTGTACAAGTATGGTATCATTAAAACATGTAACTAGTTACACATAATGTTAGAGTCCTGTATTTGAGGTGCTGAAGATTAAAAATGTCCCAAAACAAACAATCCTTCCTGTTGAGCTTGTTGAATGGGACTGATTGTGTCCATTGTAATGTACAGAAGGAGCAGGGAAGGGGCCATTTCAGGGGATCCGCATAGCACAGGGCTGTCTGCAACTAGAGCTCAGGCTATTTGGTTCTGTAGAAATTTATTGCAGATCTCCCTTGTCTTCCAGTACTCTGGGATTTCACCTCCTGAATAAATGGCAATGGAATGAAAACGAAATGTCCTGCCAGAATCATGCTGTTCCTATCTGCTCATCTGACTTTCTGTAGTCTGGAAATGATTTGAAAGAGAATATTTTTTTCAGATAGTCTCTGAGACCTGAGGTGGAATTTTTTGCACATGGTTTCTAACCTCCCTTTTGATGTCATTTGAAGGATAACAGACTGCTGAAGCCTTCCTGAATTAATTAAGTTCTCCCTTTTCTCCTCTACAAAGTAGTACTGCTTTTGAATAACGAGAACCTGCTTGGGGAAGACAATTTTTATTGCCATTTCTGACTTTCTATGTCAATGACTACATTGAATGGAATATATTTAATGGAAGAGAAACTTTCCCCCTCTCCATCTTCTACCAGCATTGCTCTTGATTAGGTTTCTTGGAATGTACATGCCTGGCTTTTGGAAGAGGAAAGATCTGTTCATAGAAGGAATGAAGGGATTGGCCTGCTTTCTGTGCGAGAGTTTGCTAACCTAACATACACATTCTATTAACTTGTCAGAGAGCTGATGTACAGCAGGATTAGGTGTGCAAATGGTCTATAGAAAGGATGTGGAAACCCAGTATCAGGACAGATGTCAAGTTCCACACTCAGAAAAAAAAATCAGCCCTGTGAATGCAAGACTTTGCAAAATAAATGAAGTGTCTCTTCTACAGAAACATATCAGGTTACCCCACAAAAATTAGTGTCAGCAGCACCGCGTTACTGTAAGAAGGGTAAAAGTCAAACTAGAGCATAGAAACCAGAGTCTATAAAGGATGCAGAATATAAATGTGTCTTACATTTAGCATTGGTAGGACTGCAGCTGAAATTATATGTTCATTTTTTGGACACCGCCCTTCCAGTTGAACACGCATTAATATGAATGAAGGTCCAGGGCAGGTCAAGAGGAACAAGTGGCAGCCTAAAAATGTAACTTCTGAGGAAATTTTGAATATTTTTTTTCTGCTTACTCTGCAAAATAAAAGTGAGGGGCTGTAGAATGACATTCAACAGATCTGTTAGAAGCTTTGGAACAAGAGTAGTCTGGTCTCCACATCAGTTAGACAAGGACAAGGAGTAATTGGTGACAAGAGTGATTTAGATTAGTTTTTAGAAAGATTTCCAACTCAGAAGATTGATTCACCAAGGAATGAAACCTGTGAACTTTTCATTGCTGGAAGTTTTTAAGTGCTCATGTTAGACAGATGTCTGTCTAGTATGACACAAGTACAGGTAACTTGGAAAAATCTCTCATGTTCTATTCTAAGCATTAATTTTTTTCACCTTTCTCCCTGTATTTTATTGCCATTCTATAAATTCTGAGTACATAGTGTAAATGAAAAAGACACAGGCTGAAGCCATACTCCAGCAAAATATAATCAAAGTATTTGTACTTCATGAAGCAAAATGCTCAGGCTTTAACCAGGCTTGAGTTTGACAAAAGCAGGGCAAAATCAAAATCAAGGAGTCACAACAGGACAGTTGATAGATTGGATAAGATGAGTTGCAATTCTGTTTATGTCAGATGAGTACTGACTCAATTATGTCTCTATTATTATCCTTGAATAAATTATTTGTTAAAAAAAGAGCCAAAGGAAATAACACAGATTAGTGTGAGAAGGTGCAGAGTAATAGTAATTAGGATGTGTTGTGTCTACAGTAAGACATCCAAAATGCAATCGCTTAAAAAGTGTTTAATTCTAAACCACGTTTACAATATCATTCTCTCCACAAACAAAATTGTTTAAACTAGCAATAGGAGATAATGTCGTCCTTACTTTGTATTAAAAAAAATTAAAATCCCTAAGATCTATTCACTTATATACTTTTTAAACAGAACCTTGAAAGATATCTTCTTTTATTTTAATATCTATTTTTGGTGCAAGCTAAAATGATCTAACTATAATAATAACAATTAGTATGTAAAGATAATTATTGATTAACGGATATGATAGGTTTCAAGCTGGGAGGTATTTTGCATTCTTAGTTGTAGCACAAATGCTTTATTGCAAAATGACTGACATTTTTTATAGCTCTTGCAAATATGTCTGTCACAAACAAAAAATGTCACTAGTCACTTACTACATTTAATTTTAGCTTGCAAAGTGGAGTTAGAAACACTAGATTTGAAATCTTAGAGTGTTAAAGGAAAGAACAATCTCTCAGCTTGAAACACGATTGTCAGTTCCCTCAATAAAAACCTGAATTTAAAGTTTGAAAAAGTTTGGAAGAAGCTAAAGATTTGAATTTCACAGATGAGTCTCATCACATACTGACAGCCACTGCATAAAAAAATATAGGCTTTATGTAGTAGATAGAATGTATTCCCATTGACCACGTATTATGGAATTTATTTGAAAGTACATTCACGCAGGCATCAACAGTGAAAACAAATAAAATTCAGATATTTCTAAAGATTCTAGTTTTGAATTTTTTCTTTATACTTTTTATGCAAAGAATTCATAGATCTCAGGATTAATATTCATTGTCATCTAACATTACTAATAGGATGCTACTGTGCTCTTACCTTTTTTTAATTGTAATTATTGCAAATCGCATATAATTTACATAATTATGGTATGATAATCCACATTATAATAATTGATGTCAAAAGGCATAAATACATGTATTTTTTGTTTTAGTGGTGATAGATAGCTTGAAGCATTAGGTATGGATACATACCCCCTTTTACTTACTATATACTACTCCAGGAGGTATAAAAAGGAAAGGACAGTTGTAGAGGTTTTCAAATGTAGCCAGTGTTAGCTCGGGACTACTTCTGATGTTTGTATTCAAAATATTCATCTTAGAAAGAGAACATTCATTCACAAGATATTTTAACTTTTTATTATGGTAAAAAAAAATGTATCTCAAAAGTCACCATTGCTTCCATGTATTGCAATATATATTTAAACTATCAATGACCTACAATGCAATAAAAATACCAGTAAAGGGAGGACAGCCAGCAGCTGGGAGGCAGCACTACTGTTTGCATTGTTCTGGCAGTGCAAAACTCCTGGACAGAAATAAGGATCACAGAGAAATTGCCCCAGCAAGTATGGGAGATGTCTGGCATGAGGAAGAAACAGCAACCAAGGTAAAGAGAAGACTTTTCTGGAACCTGAAAAGAACAGCCAAGATTTACTTCAGCCCAGAAAGCTACCCATGCATTTCAGTTAGGAAAGCATCAGAAAAAGACCAGCACACAGAGTGTGCTGTGAAAAAGTATTCAAGTCCTTTGTTTGTTGTTAGTGTGGCATCTAACAGATCTGATTTTTCTGTGTTCATAGTCTCATTTTTTTCTACCTTATTAATTGTATTCTAGCAATTTAGAGTGTTGGAATCCTTTTTGGTGGCTTCTGGCAAGTCATATCAATAAAATAGAAATGGCTCTGTTGTCCACAAAAATCAGATTCATTATCCACTGTGCAACAGGCCAATAATTACACACTCGATAGAGACATTGATTATTTATTTCAGAGTTGCACAAGCATGGGTGCTCGGTGGTATCCCTCAAATAAGGCACACAATTATCAAAACTTTTTGCTATTTATACATTTTAGCTAATAAAGGAATTAGTGGTTACATATTACATAGTTCTCTTATTAATTAGTATTCTATCTTCTGTAGGTTAATCACTCACTTGTCTCACGTGATAATTAGTTCACATGCTCTTTCATTCTCTTCTTTTGGGTCAGTGGGTATCTTGGCTCAGTGATCCATGAGTCCATGAGTCACAATCTCCCCCTGCCAGTATTACCTTCTACCCCATTGCAGCTGATTTCAACATCGTTGCTGAGTTGGCTTTGTTAGTTTCTTCCATATCTTGGGAGTTCTGCCAAACGTACTTGTGGCCCAAAAATTCTGCACCTTTTGTGCCCACTATCCTTCTTCACAGCTTTGTTAACCTTCCCCTAGGTCTGAGAGCATTGAAACCTGTCCAGCCCTAAACATTAGCAAGACATTTCTACCAGCAAGTAATTTGTTTTCCTTACACATGAACATCACCCAGAGCTTGCTGGCTGCTATGTATTTCTTGGATTAGATCTCCCTTCTTGTTGATTAGTCTCAAGATTATACAAGGATCAAACATTAAAGAACATACTTTTTTAAGAAAGTTTTACATATTTCATATTTTGCAACAGCTCCTGCCTAGGGCTGTGTGTCAAGACATCTTTCAGCCACAGGTTGGCTTTCCTGGGGACCCTCATTGCCTCAGGAAAACCTGTCCCTCACTCCTGTGCTCAGGAGGAACGGTGTCAGTCCTAAACATTAAAAGTCATGAGGTTGGTCCCTAAATTAACAGCATAGCTCAGGAATCATGCAGTTTAAAAGTAAAAAAACTTCTCAGTCTCTATCTCCAGTCAGTAGACACATGGAGTATACATGTGCTACCTCTTCATGTTCTTCTGTGTTAGTTGCTGAGTTTCATACTTTTTTTTTAAACAGTCATGATTATATGGCTTCTCTTTTTTCTTTCAGTAACTAGGTCTCTAATAAACATCAACTTAAAATCAAATTGTGAGCATTATGAACCCTGAATAATATTAGTTGCAGCTGCTCAGGACTCAAAACTCCCATCAAAAAGTCCTACTCCATGTGAAAAATAACCACAGGATTTCTGAAAAGCTGTTTTTACCCAGTGTGTATTTTAAAGAGCAGTTCACTTCAGAAACTGTAGAAAACAACATGTCTTTTCCCCATGTGCATACCATGTCATTTCTGCTCGCTTCAGTTAAGAAAACAAGCGTCTAACGCCTTATATTCCTACCAGCCCTGGTAAATTAACCCCTCTGAAACAGCTGAGGTGACTTGCTATTACCTGGGCAGTCAAAAATTGTTTGCCCAGTTCTCAGTGAGAGACAAAGGTACTAAAATTATTTTAAGATGAAGGAATGGTTGCAAGAAAAGATAAAATCTTTTTGTGTGGCTTTTAACGGGAAGGCCTTGACTTACAAGTTCAGATTGGGTTTGAAGACTCAAAGATGAAAAAAAAATCTTGTTTTTCTTCCACTTAAAACAAGCACTTTCAATTTGGAATGAATTCAAAGACAATAAATGCAGAACATTATGATGCTATTTCTACAGAACTGCTTTTCCAGACTGGAACTGCATTTAGAAGTCAAATTTGTCAAAACATGTCAAGAAAGTGATGAAGCACCAATGGAGTCTGTACAGCAGAAACTGAGCATATCCCTCCATTAAGCCGCCCTCACAGTCATAATCCTGCACCAACAGCCCTCCCTACCCACGGCAGCTCCTGGGCCCACCTCATCTTGGCTTGCTGCTCAAGAAGGGGAAGTTGGGCCAGATGACCCACTGTAGTCCCTTCCAATCTTATCCACTTGGTGATTCTGTGACTCTGTGAATAAAAACAGCATCATGAGGAAGGCCATTTTATGAATGCCATTCCTCTGACTGTGGTAACGCCAAAGGAAAGAACTCGCTATTCTCTTATATATTTGTTATTATTAAGTGTACAAGAAAAACTTTGATTACAAAAAAGATAGACTTGTTTCTCTTGTTGCTTTGCTGTTTTCTAATATGTTCTCTTTTATACATACTGTTCTTATCGAAATAGCAGGCTAAAATGAAGAATATAAAAAACCAACAGAGATAAAACCGTAGACAACAAACACAGCAGCTATGATTGAATAACATATTTCCCATTGTGCCAGAAAAAAATGATCTATTGAATTAGATGCAGATTAAACTACTGACAGTTCATCACAGTTATGCTTAACAACTGCTTAAAGAGATATTCATCAATAGCTAGAAATAATGGCTGTGCATTTGAGTAAGAAACAGACTTGTAATGTGATTTTTTTATTTACTAGAATCCAAACGTATTTTGTTTCAGTTTTACGAGAACATAACTGAAGTCACCCACATAATGAAGACCTTAATACATTTCAAGCTTCCTTTGCTCACTTGAGACAAATTAAAGATAAGATAAATGCCATTTATACTTCCGTTTTCCTACTTCTAGAATTACTGAACTACTGAAAAAAAGCAGAAAGGGAAAACCCTTTTTAATATTGGGATAATTATTCTGGATGGAACCATGGAACAGACCTGTGAATCTTCATAGAAGAATATGAAAGAAAAGAGTTATTTTTTCAGGCAGATTTCATAAGTATCCAATGCATTTCATTGAATGTGTTGACCTTTATTTTAAAAAATATATTCCATGCAATACTAGAAACAATAAATACTATAAATTGCTATAAAAGAAATTTCTAGTTATGGACCACCTCTCTTTCACCCTTTGCACAGGGAGAAAATAAGTGGTTTAAAGAGGAGAAGGCACAGCACAACCCATCCCAACACTTAGAAATAAAACACAATGCCTTATCAGTCTTTATAACCTATTGGGAAAAGACAGAAATGAACAGCAGACTAGAAGAGAAAGGGTTGAAGCCTTCTTAAAGATTCCAGGCTGCAGGCAGGGATGTAGAGGCCCTTGCCTGGAGGCTTACAGCCTGAGTGCAAGCAGCAGGAGACCACCCTTACGCCCCACCCAGAGGCTCTAGGGAAGTGAGGGCACAGCTCCCTGGCTTGACAAGCAGCTTCAAGGGGCATCCAGACCTGCATGTAACATGCCCTTGGGGGTCCTTGTTCTCTCCCAGTGACTGACAATAGGGAAGACAGTGTAAAATGGGAGGAAGAAAAACTTCTCTCACACAATACAGGGTTAAAGATTCAGTTCTGGGGCTGTACTTGCTCGGTTGATACAGCTGCTGTGAGCAGGGCACACCATGGTTCGTTCCCCTTCTGTCACGATGACTGCCTCCTGGACAGCCCCGAGCACACGGCTGACATGAGTGCCCTCATTCTCCACGGCGTCCTGGGCCCCAAGACC
>VZTZ01019620.1:46536-56662 GCA_013400955.1 Drymodes brunneopygia
CTGGGCCCCAAGACCCTGCTCAAGGGTTGCTCTGGCAGGTCCTGTCACCAAATTCACAAGTCTGGAAAACAGAAGGGTCAGAAGTCTGGTCTGAAAGGTCATCATCAGACCACTCCTTCCAAGACATCCTAGAAGTGTTCACTTCCTGAATCCTACCACCGCACTTTCTTTCCCATCATGCCATTCCACAAAGAAACAAGAGCTGCATAAATTTGCTTTCATGCACAAATCCAAACTTTGGACAGTTGCCACAAGTTCCGCTAGTAATATTATTTACACCACACTCAGCATTCAATGATGAAACAAAGCATAACAGACTTCCCAGTGCTTGTTGCAAGACCAGGTTTCTCTAGGCATTCATGGCTTCTGCTTGGATTTCCTGCACCACAGATTTAAAGATATGATATGAATACAAGACATGAATATATGACGTGAATGCAGTTACATGTTCATATAGAATATTCTCACATCTCTAGGGGAAAATGAATGACAATATTGACTATTTAGTTTGCATGTATTTCTGAAATTATCGCCCTAGCTAGTATTTTATCTTTTTACCTTTTGAAGCCTAGGTAACCTCATGCATTTAAGTGAGAGCAGAGAAGGGTTAGAATCTCCCAGTGAAAGTATATGAAGGTTCTATAAATTTTAGCTTGAAATTGAAAACAATGGTATTGTTAATACCATAATAACGTTTATCTGGCTGAACCAGAATATGCTTACTGTATTTAGCAACTGGGCCATACTACGTGTTTCAAAGACAAGTATTTCCACATTGCTATTTTCTACTGTGGACAACTATTCTTGCAAAACAATCTGAAAACTTTGTCTCACCTCATTTCATAGCTGTCTTTGAAATTATCACACTCTGAAGCCCACACAATTACCTATAAAATACAAACACTCAAATTTAAATACAAGGCACAATTTACATTGCAGGGTATCTGTTTTGAAGAAAAGTTGAAAAGAAAGGGAAAAAGTATGAAGTCGCAGGAAGTAACTGAATCTGAATATAAAAACATGACAACTCTCTAATATAGTATGGTATTTTGTAGCAAGATATCATACCACTACACTGCTGTTGTCTGTGATAATAGAAATCATTGCACCTCTTATATTATTTAAGGCTATAACAGAGTTAAAACCTGAGAAAATGCAGTGGGAAGGAAATTGCCTGTATATGTTTATAACACATGGATCTGCTGTATTTAATATTTTAAATATATTATAAAAGAATTTAATCATATATCCAGAGTGAACTAACAGTTAGTATAACAGCATGTATTTTAGATTCACACCAGAACTGTAACAGATACAAAATACAGTGTAGAGATTAAAAAAAAAAAGCCAAAAAACAAACCCCACATCTACCAGTGAATGATAATATTTTATTAATGAATAGATCCTTTAATATATTCCCAGAAAAAAATAAACAAAACAAACAAAAAACCATCCAAGATGACACAAAACAACAACAGCAACCACCCCCAAAGCATCACCTAGTGAAAAAAGCAAAAAGTATTAGATAAAAACAACTGATTCTATAAGAATTATGTTCACCCAGGGCTTTTGCTGGCACCTAGCTCACATCAAAGGCTTATTCTTTGAGGTCATTAGTTTGAGCTTCACTCCTGTCTCTTCAAATACTTATTTTCAGAAACTTTTTGAAAATTACTCTGTTTTTCACTATCAAATGTATTTGGGCGCAGTGAAGATATTGATGAAAAATGTGGGCAGCAAGTGCCATAAAGGTACCCAGCGCACTCACAATGTTTTATGTCCCTTAGGTGCCAGGCAAAAGAAACCTCAGAGGTGATCCATTGTGAAAACTTCTTATTTTCTCAGCTGCCTATATTAAATCTTACTTTTAGATTAATTTAATAATTTTTATAGCAGCCTACCTTCAGAGTCCTTCCTTTAGAAAAGGGCAGCAGAAAATTTATGGAAAATAAAGATATGCTGAGTTCAGTTTTCTTATATAGCAGAGGAGTTATTAGTCTTCTATAATATAAATTACAACCTGACTGAGTGTTTAATTAAAAAAAAATTGCAAATGGAAAAGCACTCATATGACTGTACTCCAGAGATCTTTTGATACAGAGTCTAAATTAAGAAGAAAATTCAATAAAGATCATAATCTTTGGCCTGTTTTCACCAAATATTTCATTTTTATTACAGCTTTGTTATGCTCTCTGAGTTTGTTTGGCAATACACAGAACACACATTAACCACATGGAAACTTTCATCTTTTCAATGAAATAAACATATTTTCTTTGTTTCCCTTCCTCGCATCACTGACAACAGGCTTTTGTGTCCAGCTGTGATAATGTCCTGTGTTCAGAACATACACGTCCCTGTATGAATCTAACAACAGGCAATTGACATCTTGATGGCTTTCTTGTCCTCGATGAGGGATAAACAAACACATGCATATGCAGCCCATGCTTAAATGGACAGAAAAGCTCGTTCTGACGGGCAGGGCTTTCATACACCTGTTACATTTAATACATATGTCAGGTGCCATCTGTTGGAAAGGCTTTTTTCCCCTCTTTGTGCTTTAAAAAAGACATAAATAAAGTGCTGAAAGCTCAAACACTGCAGAGAGAAAGAAACGCCTGTTAATGACTGTCCATCAAGGCCTGGGGTTTCAACATAAAACCACATTACAGCATAATGAGATCTAAATCAATGGATTGCTCTGTTTCCTGGCTGCTCTCATTACTCACACAAAACCACAACGAATTCACATAATTTTATTTGTGGTGACCTAATAGTACTGTGACAAAGCCCTAATTACTTTAAAATATTATTATTTAATATTCGGTGGGGAATTGATGTTGAAATTAACATTTGTTTTTGAAGAAGTCTTTCTCTTCATGTTTTGATCTATTGATTGATATGCAGTCATCCCTCAATTGTGGGTAATTTTATGAGCTATTTTCTGTGTTTAAAATACTCCTTTTATATCCATCCAACTATGTTGATGATTAGAAAACCTAAAATAAAAATTAAACCATTCTAAATCTAATTATATTAGAATTTCTTTATGGAGTGTAACTTGTGACTGCAAATGGATCTATTGTACACAAGTCCTTTTTTAGCTACTTCATTTCTTAGTTTGAGTAGATCTAAATAAATCATTATACTCTCTTGTTCTTTTTCTGAAAAGCACCATATTCTATCTAGGCAGTATTTTGAGATGTTTTCCTTCATTGTCTGCTGATCAGTGGATGCAACAATGGAAATTTACTCTGCTTTTCTACAGTCACTTTACTGTAAAGGATTTTCTTTGAGTTAGGTTTGGAGTCGGGAAATGTTTTGTGTAGCAGATTACAGCTGACTTATTTTGGTGATTTCTGTTTGCCATCCAAAACAATTGTAACAACTCTCATGACATCCTTATTCCTCCCAAAGACCCAGTTTATTGTTCCTTTTGACTTATAATGTAGTCAGGAGGTTACCTAAAGGAAAAATTAAGAAAACTGATTTAAATCAATAATTTTTTTTATAAACACATCAAGATACACCAAAATTATGTCAGGGTTTCAACTGACTCTGCTAATGTATGAAGTCACAAAAAGTAATACAAGACCAAATTAATTTAGAAAAGTATGTGAAGAATTATTTTGTTCTAAAATATAATCCTTCCTGTACTTAAACATAGACAAAAATGAGCAATTATTCTGCTTAATTTTTTTTCTCTTTATCTCTGATATGTGGAATTATGTGACTGCACCAGCTGATATACTGAAAATTGGGAATATACTTGGCATTTTAACTGTGAAGAATGAAGGTCTTGCAGATTGCTGGTGTTACAGCAATAACAACAAACTGAAACCTACCCAGGAGTATTCCCATTCCAACTAACTACAGAATAATACTTAAACTACAAGAAATTGTTGCATATTCTTGGGTAAAGCTACATTGCTTTGTGGATGCAGCCCATATAAAGTAGATAATTGACTCAAATAGCATGATTAGGGCTTAACTGCTGTAACAGTTGGAGGCAAATAAATAAAACTTTAAAAATCAGGACTGTTCCTTTTGACACCTAAAGCTGTGTATGTGGAGATCTACCTTGCCTCCTAAGAGAAAAGTTCTTACTTCCAGCTTCCATTTCAATTTTCTGAACTACTATTCATGGTAAAAAATGTCTGTTCTGGGTTGTGTGCTTTGATATATTATTCTGATTTAAAGTTCTGCTGTGATTTTAATGTTGGTGGGCAACTGCCAAGGCTCTGCATGAGTCCTCAGGGGTACCAAAGATCCCAAGCACAACCAGTGTTGGTAATGATGGAGGCTGCCTCTCACTTGTAATTAGAGCACTTCCAAAGGTAGCGATGTGACTGTATTGTCGGCATAGCCATCCTAGGAATGTTTCAAGCCAAGTTGCTAGTTCAAAACCCTGCATCACCATAATTCAGAATGAGAACATTTGACATTTTCTGCTAACATCGAGTCACTCTGCTGCCAAGAAAGTAAAGTTCATGGGACCAAACAGAACCAGTAATAAACAACCTAAATCCAGTATAACGATCAGAGTAATGTCTTACCTACTCTTCTGGGCTCTGCTCCCAGGACTTTCTGTACTATTTTTTTTTTTACAAATGTCAGAGAAGATTGTGCTAGTACTGGGTAAAAATGACCACTCAAGGGTGTGTTTGAAAAGGATGAAAGACAAGTGCTGCCACGAGGTTTAGATTTTTGTCTGTTTTTCTTCCTTAAGGTCAAAAGCTATGCATAGTTCCCCAAAAGTAGGCATACATGAGGCTTGGGTGGTGAAAAGAACTAAGTGTCTAGCATTTCCCTTCACAGGTAAATGATCTATTCCCCTACTTTGGATGTAATATGTGACTTCTGGAATTTTTCTCCTGCGCCTTTCCAATGACGCTTATTTTAGGATGCCTGGATGCTCCTGGTGTCGAGTGCTCAGATCTAGATATATGTATGTGTCTGAGTCAGACTCATTAAAAAAATCCAGTAATATTTGCACATCTCTTTAGGTGAATATTTGCAAATTAATTAAAACAAGGTCTATTAAATACTACCATCATATGAATTTGCTTTTTTTAATGTAAATTAACTTAATAGATTCTACTTCTCAGCAAACTGTGACTAGAGTTGTTTTATTCTTAGCCAAACTGAACTTTTCAGTCTTTTGGGGAAAGCTCTTCAACTATAACCATTTATTTAGACACACTTAATTTTCTTCCTGGGCCCATGTCTACTACTTTTCTTCTGCTAATGAAAGAAAACAGTAGCACTTACTTGTCTGTTACCGTACCAATCTCTAGACTTGTATGACTTGTATAGACTAATAATCATGATGCGAGAGTATATGCATTTTGACTTCTACTCAAAATTTCAGGATAAAAAGTAACAGTGCCCACAAAGAAAAAAAAAACTACAAAAGTCTGCACAACAAATTAAGCCAGTGTAATGCCAAATAAGAAAGGTCTACTTCAACATTCACAAGTAGGTTTCAGGAGGATGTTTTACTGTTTGTGTGATACTAATAGCTTTATACAAAATATTTTTCGAAGAGGCTTAATATTGATTACAGTTAAACATGTTATTTTCAAATAGTGTTTATTTTAATCAGGTGAAATTCCCTAAACATTTCTTTGTTATCACAAACCTCAAGATCTAGGGATAATGAAATTGAGTTTGTATCAGAATGAAAAGTATTGTTAGTAGAAAAAATGCTTTGCTTACAACTGCGACTCCAGCATAAAACCATTGCAAAGTCTCTCAAACTTCTGCCATTCATGCTTCCTTTCTTCCTGACATCTTTCTTACCACGTATTTTGGGATTTGGGCAAATATTTTAATTCTGATAATTCTAGAAGTCAAAATGCATTTCTATGACAACACAGATAGATCTCTTTGCAAATTATTCTAGATCCAGAGTGTTTCCTTGAGGAACTATTAGGTCTAGTCTGGATTTTATAAACGTTGAAAACATTGAGCTGTGTTCAAAACAGTGAATTTATATTCTAAAGTTATCACATAGCCTTAAATACACTGAAGTTAGTTTTAAAAGGTGGAAAGATAAGTTGTAGGTGACAATTATTTGATATTCAGATTTGCAGAGTAAAGACAGTGGTATATAGCTTTAAACTGTTTTCTGTCTACACATTCTTTCTTACTTGAGCATAGACACATTTAACATCTGTGACAAGCTAAATACTGCTTTAGTTAAGCTAAAGCTTAAATATGTCAGAAATCTCAGAACAGGAACCTTTTTACTCTGACTGAGCCATGCAGTGTCAGGGAACCTCTCTACCAATTTCCCCTGTTCTTCTGCACTTAAAATGGCCCTTTTATGCCATTCATAATTTATTTAACATATTGCTTAAGGCTTCACTCTGGCTAAACTTAATTTGATGTAGTTATTTCTGAGCAAAAGAATAGAGCTCATGCATAGATGAAGATTCAAGCAATATTGAGTTGGAGCAGGAGAAGCTTGGACCAAAGGCCAAGTAGAATATTGATGGGATCAGAGAAGAAGCAGAGGAGGAAAAGTCAAGTAATAAATGAAGTTCATTTTTGCTGTTATTTATGATTTGTTCATTATACAACAAATGTGTTTCTTCGTGAATAGTTCTGTTTGTATAAAGGACTGTTCTGTGCCAGGGCATTTTTTTCTGTTCTTCCTTTCTACTTCTTTTGCACCATCACTTGCAAATCAAATATGATTTCAAAAAAGGTGGACAATGACTTTTACCAATAAATAGAATAACTCATTATGTCACTTGCTGCTACTTGTATACAATGACAAATTATCAATTTAAGGGAAATAATATGTTTAGTCTTAAACATTTCTGTTGCACAAGCATACAATGCACTGATGCCATCGCGGAGTGTTTCAGAGGCATCCTAATTGTTAGAATTACTAGAATATCTTGCAAAGACTGGTAGGCAACCAGCCTGGTAGGCAATGTCCCACCACAGCTAACTTATCAAAAAGGTGTGTCTGTATGCTGCAAGCTTCTACTCCAGCAAACACATTGAGACAGAAGCTTGAGACACCTCCAGTAAAGACACATAACTTTTCTTTTGAGTGGGAGTCCTACTCCTCAGCCAGCCTTTTGCAGAACAAAGCAACTTGTCCCTCTTTGAGCTCACTATGCCCCTTGGTCATTAGCTTGCTCATAGTTACCAGACAGTGAATGAGATCAGTGATAACAAGATTCTAAAAAGCATAGAGCAAGCAAAACTTTTTCTTTTCCTGAAAAAGATCTCCAAGGAGATGACATTTTCTGGTGGCACTCTAGCCTGAATCGAACCAAAAGTTTCATTAACCGTCTATTTCTGAAACATTCTTCCCCCTTTTATCTATAAACCTTTAAAAGTTAGCACATATATAAATTAAGCAAGCACTCCATGATTTTGATAACAAATAATTTATGTTACTAAATGTGTGTGTGAATAAATAGCTAACTGTAAATCAAAGAACATGAACAAAGGGAGATGATCTAGTACACTTGGCACAGTAGCTGGTAGTCAGAAAAAACCACAACCAAACAACAAAACTAGCACAGAAGTTAGATCAGCCTCTCTCTGAGTACATTATTGTCTGCAGCCTCTCCTTCAAAGTATTACCTTTTACAGCTGCTGCCCAGATTTGGGCAGATGCCTATGCATACCCATAAGGGTATGACTATGGACAGATCATGTATTCCTTCCTTGTGAATCCTCATCTTCAGCTGCAGCTCCTGTGGCATTATGCTTCTTGAGCTGTGTTGCAGAATGCCTTCTCAGAGCAAGGCCATGAATGCTTGGAGGCCTTGTGTGAGCAGGGCAGAGTGTGGGCCTCCCATGTACGTGACTTAGGCTGAAGGGCACATTGCCCTTCAGCTCTAGGAAGGTACCGAGAAGCTGAGTTGTAGATAATAGAATGAAGAAGATCCTTGAAAACAAGAATGGAATGTGGAAAACAAGAATGGAATGTAGGAGGGAAAATGAAACCTTGTGGAACTAACCAATGGTGTGATGACTAGTAGGCATAATTAACACTAAAGGGATATAAGCCCACTCATATTGGGTCGTTGTGTCTTGCTTCCCCTCGACCATCGGCAGAGCTGGCTTTTTATTTTCTTAGTATTTTAGTCTTTATTTTGTTTGCTGCTCACTTTGGGATTTATTTGCATTTCCTTAATATTGCGCCTGGATATCCTGCATTGTTGATTTTTCATAAATAATTTGTCAGCTAAACTCCCTGGTGTATGAATACTTGGGAAATAACTAGACATAACAACTTCAAAGCAGAGATTTTAATTGTAAATTAATACATGAAATTGATTATCTTAAGGGGCTAGTGATACAGTACTTTAATGTTGTGCTCCCATTATCTCACCACCTAAGATCTGAATCACTCCTTGGAAGTGCCTATCTCTGTCATAAATAAAGGTTGCCTAAGGCAAGTAGCTGCAAATGTAAGCATTTCAGCGGCATGTCTAACATTAGATGGACTGAATATAGGATCCAGGCCTGCATCAGAATTTGCCTCACAGATCAGAAAACCATAAAATCTTTGGATGCAATTTATTTTGCTTTCACATAATCTTTTACCTCTTACTTGGTATGTAAGTAAACCAGTAAACCATGGGTTTACTATGAGGCCAATATCAGTTCACAAAGTTAGGATGGATCTGTCTTGGTTCTTGTCCTCATCTGAGGGGAATGAAATTCATAATAGGAGGTTTGACAGATTCACTGACAGGAACAGCTTTGAAAATGGGTTGATAATTTTCAGAATTGCTGACCAAATCCTGTAAAGTTTGTAAAAATAAATGGAGGTAGACAGAATGTTATCAGGTTCAAGAGGACATATAATGTCTTTTATAATTTTATAAATTCAAATTAGATGTCATTCTCCAGCTAAAAAAAAAGTGGATAAATTTTACAATGGGTTTACTAAGGATTCATCCTAATTAGAGTCCTGGAGTTCTATCCCTTTAAAATAATTGAAACAAATAAAACAGAAGATGTGTTGGAAAATTAAGTCACCATATACATGATTCTGCAAATCCTATTGATGTAAAACAGTGATATCAGATCATGATTCCATTAAAACAAACAAACAAAACCCTCAACAAATTACATACCCAAATATTTATTAGACTAACTGCCACCTTATAGTGTAACAAATTAAATCTGTATGGCATGTACCTAAGGAAAGTTTGTGACCAAGGACAAAGATTCTTTACAAAATGAAAAATTCACAGTATTGAAGTTAGCAGTATTTGAAGGAATACATGATTAGTCTTCAGATTTGAGTTCTCAGCCAGCCTCTTGAATATATACCTAACTTAATGCATCAAGTAATGTTATTGTCTTTTCAGATTCTGTCACTAAAAGTCTGTAATGATCATGGAGGATTTCAATGAAAGAAATCAAGAAGTATCCTGAATAACAGTGGCCCATATTTGCCCATCTTAGATTAAATATCGATATTCTGCATGTCTATAAAAATACCTGAGTTCGTTGTGCAATAATGATGAGGTTGACAAGTATGAAGACACATTCATACTTTTGGAGTTCTGAATTTGCCACTTCCTCTGATGAAAGCAACACCAAACTCAAATGCATTAAATTTTCCTGAGTGAAACACACCATAGCTTCTGTCACAAATAGATCAGACTTACCATGCTGTAATTATAAAGATTGCAGAAGCTTTAAAAAGAAATATTCATCTACATAATGCTTAAGAAACAATAGATTATTGTGGAAAAGAATATTCAGGACTGTTTAAAGAGCCTTAATTGTACATACCTACTTTGAATCAAATATTTTGCTGCTGCTGTGTTTCTTCATTAATGAATCTATGTTTATATTTTTATTTTCTGCAGCATTTAACTCTAATAAAGAAGTGTTCTAAGGAAAAGCATTTAACAATGGCAAACTCTGTCAACAAAATCACTGATTCATATGCGCTTATATGTGTCCAGTCATCTTGAAGAAATAGGGTTCTAATAGGGCATCCAAAATTAAATTTGGTTATTGCGTTGGCAGCCCAACACAATACATGTTGGGATACCTGAAATAACACCAATGATCCATGTTTATGTGTCTGATTTCAGTTGAATCATTCTAGTCTCCACTGTGTCTCAATGGGCACATC
>VZTZ01019620.1:56924-114579 GCA_013400955.1 Drymodes brunneopygia
AGGACAGGTGACTCCAACTGACCAAAGGGATATTCCAGACCATCTGACATCATGCTCAGTGCAAAGTGGCAGTAAGAAGCAAGAAAGGGTTGATGTTCGGAGTGATGATATTTGTCATCCCAAGTAATCATTCTGCGTGATGGCCTCTCCTGGAGATGGCTGAGCACTTGCCTGCCCATGGGACGCAGTGANNNGAAGCAGTGAATTAATTCTTTATTTTAATTTGCTTATGTGTGCAGGACCTTTGTTTTCCCTTTTAATCTGTCTTAACTCAACTCACAAGCTTACCAGCTTATACCAAATTTTCTCTCTGATCCTGCCAGTGAAGGAGGGAGTGAGCAGCTGCATCGCGCTCGGTTGCCAGATGGGGTTAAACCATGACACTCCAAAATAGACGTCTAAATTCAGGTGCTTAAATATTGACATTTTACATTCATGTCAAGTCCCATCTGAGGCACTTTGACAAACTAGTTTATGACAGGGAACCTGTAGGAGACCACTACACTTCTCAGGGACTGCTAGAGGTCACATGTTTGCCACATGTCTGGGCATTCTACATGAGTTCTAGAAATAGAAGAAGAGTCTCAGGTTGAACCCAAGTTTGCTTAATCCCCAGACCTTCATTTTTCATTGTTCTGCTTTTTGTGTTCTCTCTATAGGTACTGGCTAGTGTTGTAAAACACAATTTAAAAAAACCCTATAATTACATGCCTAGAAAAAGTTGGCTGAGATGAACCTCCATCCTTTACTGAATATGGGGAGAAATATAGTGACAAGGGATGAGAAAAAGGTTAAGGTACTTAATGCCTTCTTTAGTAGCGAGACCATCTGTTTTGGGAGTATCCAGGAATCTGAGGCAGAAGACAGGGACAGGGAGCAGAATGAAACCCCTGCAGTCCAAGGGGGAATCATAAGTGATCTGCTAGACCATTTAAACAGACACAAGTCCATGGGGCCTATCCAAGGGTACTGAAGAAGCCGGCAGAAGTGCTCTTTGAGGCACTTTCCTTCAGTTACCAGAGGTGCTGATTAACCAGGGAGGTCCCAGTGGACTGGATGTTCACAAATGTGACACCCATCTACAGAAAGGACTGGAAGGAGGATCCAGTGAACTATGAGCCTGTCAGCCTTTTCTTAGTGCCAGGGAAGGTGATGGAGCAGATCATCTTGAGTGCCATCACACATCACATACAGGACAATGAGGGAACCAGGCCCAGACAGAATTGAAAGGCATGTCCTGCTTCACCAACTTGTTCTCCTTTTATGACAAGGTGACTTGCTGAGTGGATTTATGAAAGGCTGTGGATGTTGTTTACCTTAACCTCAGTACAGACTGTGACATGGTTTCCAACAGCATTCTGCAGGAAAAAATGCCTTCCCAAGGTGCGGAGAGGTGTATTGTTCACTGGGAAAAAAAATGCCTGGATGGACAGGCCTGGAGACTGGTGGTGAATGGAGATATGTCCTGCTGGTGACCAGTCACTAGAGGTGTTTCTCAGGACTCAGTATAGTGGGGCCAGTCCTGTTTAATATCTATTGATGGTCTGTACAATGGGCTTTAGTGCAACCTTGGTCAGTTTGTCAGTCACATTGGACCAGGCTGGAGTGTTGATCTGATGGAGGTTAGAAAGGGTCTGCAGAGGGATTTGGATAGCCTTAATAGATGGGCCAAGGTCAACACTATGAGGTTCAACAAGGCCATGTGCCAAATCCTGATTCTGGATCACAATAACCTCATTTAGCACTACAGGCTCGGAGTGGAGCATCTGGGAAGCTGCCCAGCAGAAAAGGACCTGAGGGTGCTGATTTACAGGAGCTGAATATCATCCAGAGTGTGTCCAGTGGCCAATGGCTTCCTGATCAGTATCGACAATAGTGAGGCCAGCAGGAGCAGGGCAGGGATTGTCCCTCTGTGCTCAGCACTGGTGAGGCCACAGCTCAAGTCCTGTGTCCAGTTTTAGGTCCCTCACGACAAGAAGGGCATTGAGGGGCTGAAACCTGTCCAGAGAAGGACAATGGAGCTGGGGAAGGGACTGGAGCACAATACTTATGAAGACTGGCTGAGGGAGCTGTGATTGTTTAGCCTGGAGAAAAGGAGGCTGACGGGAGATCTTACAGCTCTCTGCAGCTGCTGGAAAGTCACTTGTAGCCAGGTGGGAGTCAACCTCTTCTCTCAAGTAAGGAGTGACAGGACAAGATGGAATGGCCACAAGTTGCACCAGGGGAGGTTTAGATTGGATATTATGAAAAAGTTGTTCACAGAAAGGGCTGTCAAGCATTGGACTAAGCTGCCCAGGGAAATGGTTGAGTCACTATCTCCAATTAGTGTCCTGAAAAACAATGGAATTGGGCATGTCAGCACTTGCTTGGGTTACCTCTGAACAGCAATATTGCTAGAGTTCATTTGGCTCATCACAAATGAGTGCACAGATCTCAAGAAAGTATTCTTAACGAGGGTAACTTACTCTGAAAACTTAATTCCTGATTGGTTTTATCCTTTAGGTACTGAGGCAGAAGACAGAAAAAGACATATCTGCATATTTTAGCTTCTGGCTTAACTGGAAGTTTTCTTTGCAGATTTTGCCGTTAAAAAAAGAAAAAGGTTAATTGAAATAGCTAGTGTACCTTAATGCAATGAAAAAAACCAGTCTCTCTTCTTAAATGTCAGTAGTTCAATAAAGGAGAAACAACTATTACTGTGGTTTGAATGTAACTGTTTGATCCTGAAATTAGCATGTCCCTGAAATCAAATGTTTCTATGTTTATGTCAAGATACACAGTTTAATCTTATTAGCTCATATTTTTATTTGTGAAATTAGGATAACAATATCCAGTTGTTTTCCTTAGTGGGGATGTTCAAGGATTCAATAGTTACTATTAATACAGTACTTTAATTATGTAGAATTCTTGGTAACTGCCAAGGAGTATTAATATTTTCTTAAAAAGCAGCAAAAAATTAATATTTATTTATTTATTATCTCCTGCTTCTTCAAATGAGAAGAAAAGCATTGTATATGGGAAACATGTATAACCTAATATCAGAACCAAAATGAAAGCCAGTAAGAAAACAAGTGCCATAAATTGTGAGAAGTAAATGCGTATGCTAAATGAAGTGTTGTTAGATTTGACTTATTTTAACTATACATATTATCTTTGACAAAGCAAACTGATTGTATAAGCTTGCTAATTTGTTTCTGTGGTTTGAGATCTGTTTTCTAGTTCAGTAAGATGTTTTTCATTTTGGAGAAATCAGCCGAAACTAACATCAGAATTAAGCTAAAAATCTCTTTATTGAAATAGACTTTTTTGGAGCAGGTTTGTCAAACAACTTGGTATTGTCAAAACACTTTCAAAATTCTGAATAACTTCAACAGACACAAAATTATTGAATAATGTGGAACATACTTGATAAAAAGATGCTGTATCATATTGCAGTGTAACAGGGATTTTGTATAATAATTTATGCTGCAGCCTCTCCAAAACTGAATAATTACTTTCTTGTAGATATCTGTGTTAATACCCTCCTGTTACATGCTCTCTGAAGACAGACAAAATCTACTCTGTGAGTAGTGTGTGAAGGTGGTTAGTGCCAGCTTGTTTAGGTCTTTTTGGAAAGCCATCTCTACATTGAGTGGCATCTCTGAAGAAAGAGGAAGATGTTAAAGAAATTGAAACACAAGGGTCATCCACTTGTATCAGCTGAACAAACAGAACACTGTGTTGGACATCATTAAAAGATTCCAAACTGCCTTCCTGTTTAGGAAAGACCAGTACAATCCATGTCATACCAGATTAACCTGAAGTCAGCTGTGGTGTGGATAACTGTAGCAGGATGCTTCAGAAAGGGAAACAAACCAGCTCACTCAGTCAACTGAAGATCAGAGCTGACAGATCCAGAAAATCTCTGAGCTGTCAAGGCACCCAAAGCAATCACATCTCTCTACAATCTCCCCACAATAATTGTAATGTCAATCACAGCCTCTATCCATCCCTATTATAGAACCAAGTACTGTCTACAATAAAAAAATAATAAAAATCTCTGCATATTTACAGGGAGGCAAAGAGAGATAGCTGACATTCAGCATACTACCTTGGCGGAGAAAGAAAGGGCAATAGTTCTTCAGACACAGGAATACATAAAACACTACATTATAACTATGGAGGTGATACCACAAACACAGAAAAGTCTCAGGCTTTCTTACTACTGTATTTTTATTTATACACAATCACACATGTGCACACTCAGAAAAATATTTGGCAGCTGTTTGGAACAGATGGAGTCCTATAGATCTCCAGGGGAAGAGCCTGTGGAAATATAGACAACATACATATTGACATCCTTAAAATAGTCCATGAAGGAAATAAACTGTTGAAGAGAACTCTTATACACATGTCCTAAGTGAGTCATAGCTCTAAAACAAGCTACCAATACTTTGGGGACAGACAAAGAATAGCATGATAATTTAACATGTATTATACAGCTGCATAATAAAAGATGCTGTAGATTGTCTGCAATGACCACATTATAAAATTGATATTCTGGTTACTGGAGGTATTAGGATTGCTTCTTTGAACTGGATTTTGTAAACAAAATTAGTGAAACTTTTTTTGATGGAAGAGATTTTTATACAGAGGAGGAAATGCGCTTCACATACACTCAATTTTGTACTCATCCAGGAGAAAAAAAATTAATTCAGTACCTTTGAGAAGGATTTATTTTCAGGCAAAACAAAATGATACTAAAAGCACTGACATCGCTCACTTTTGGTATCCACTTAATTTTCTCTATACAGTCTCAATAATTCTATCTCAGAGCTTATGTTGGTTTTCAGCTCTATCTCTGTGAATCCAAAATACAGTGTCTTTAGAGTTCAAGGAAACCTCCAACATGGATTATAACGTCTGCACAGAAATGCCCATCTGCATAACAAAGTATCTATCTTGCTATAATCCTAGTTAAGAAGCAGTTTTTTTCTTGGAAAATGGCTCAGAATACTATGCTGTCAAAATGTAATCAGAGTTCAATTCCTTTTGTCAAGTTTAGTTACTGCATGCAAAAAGATTTCAGAGGAATTTCCTAATTGAGCAAAAGGCAGCAGCATCATGGAAAGACTAACCAACTTAGAGATATAGATCACAGCTTCTAGAAAAGTAACTAATGGTAAAGTAAATGTCTTCAAGCTGTCAGAAAATGTTCCTTAGAGGATTCTGAAGGATTCTAAAAGGTTTTAAAGATTAGGTATCGTAAATTGGTTATCATAATTTGTCCCTCCATTTGAAAAATGCTATTTATCCAAGCCTATTTGTCTACTTTATACAAAACCGCCTTACACATTTCTCTGCCAAAAAAAGCCCCTGGTTTAGGTCTATAAATCAGGGACAATTCTGTTTTGTTGCTTTTTGCTTAGATTACTAAACCCTTCTTTTTTTTTTTTTTTCAAGTAATCCAATCAAATATTTAATTCTCTGGTTCATTTCCACCACTTGATAATTTTAGGCTTAGTCCTTAAACATTTTGAAGTTGATTCAGTTGCTTGCCCAGACACCTGTCGTGCTACCTAAGATGCCTGAGGACATCCACATAGAAATGTCAATTGTAACACAGGGCTTACAGGAGGAGCCTCAGCTGAGGGTTGAGCAGAATGCTACAGTACCTCATGTGGTACAACACCTGTACTTGTGGGCAACAGGCTCAAATGCAGAGGGTAGATCAGATGTGGCCACGTTCTTTCACACACTTTGCTCTGGGCCCTGGAATGGAGATACAGGTTTAATTTCCCTATGTGCCTACACGAAGTTTCTGCATAGCCTTGAAAGAAGTGCTTTCCTTCCACTCTTCCTTAATTACTCAGAGATTCCAGAGAGGTAGACAATAATATTTCATCGTCTGTCTTGTATGGCAACATTCCCAACAGCATTTAGACGTGAGCTTTTCATATATACACACACACACACACATATGTATTTCAGTGTAAGATTAAGTGCCCTACAAGAAACTAAGCACCCTAAGCCAGTACTACAGCCCTGATGTTAATTCAGGGAGATGCATATGAGCACCAACAGTCCTGTCAAATTACCATGCACATTTACAATACGGTATGATGATCACAAAAGCAAAAATTATTTCTTACTACAGTCTTCTACTCTTTCCTCTTTCAGAAATCCATCTTTTTGGATCTCGGCCAGGGAATTTATGCAGTGCTCATGAACTTTATTGGAGACAGGATACAGAAAGAAAACTAAATTATAATAAACCGTTAAAGGCTAAATTCTAGCCATAGCTTTGTAGGTTTATGGAATGAAAACACAAGAAGATTATGAGCCTAGCAGAAAGCAGCATGAATGCTGACTTGCTCTTAGTAGAACTCTTTCAGCCTCTTAGCAGAGAGTAACACAGTTTTTATGCACAGGTTGCAGACAATTAAGTGTCTGTAGGAAGCATTGCTTGTTCCTGCTGGGTGCAGCAAGCGGGCACACTTTGGCCCAGCTGAGCCTCACTCACTCTTGTCCAGACCCGCTGCCTTGCTCGTTGTCTGAGGTAAGTAGGATGCATGACACCCTGGAGTGTCTAGTCTGCTTCACAGCTCCAACAAAGTGAGCCCACATGACTAGTATAGGCTATGCACTGAAGTCTCTAAAGAAAAGATGCATATATATTTTTCTCCATAGAATTTCCCTGAACTCCCTGTCTTTCTGTCTGGATTTGCACTGTGCAAGCGCTGTGCCTCAGAAAACAATCTAGGCAGATATTTTGTCTTCCCAACCTTTCAGTGTCGAGTGGGAATATATTAAGTCATGCATTTGCAATATATTTAAAACCGGAATTGAAAACCCGGTTTATTTAGCTATTTCTCTACTAACAAAGCAGAAACATTTAAAAACAAGGAAATTAATAGATGCCATCACATATTGTCCACTGCTGCCTCAGAAATTAAGGCAAATAGCTCATCAAGTGTAATGAAACGCATATTTCATCACAAGACTGTGACCTTAATGTGGACCCACAGAAAGGTGGATATTACTAGATAGGAGTTTTTGTTATCTCAATTTCAGTAGCAGAATATTTTCTTTAGAGGAAAACTCTTACATAGACAACACTAGCAGCTAATTATCCATTGACAGCAAAATGCCATAGTAAGATACTTCTGGTACATTAAGAAGCTGTGTGTATCCTCAAGCAAGGGCAGAAGAATGGTTCTAGTTCACTCAAGATTTATGGATGGATTCTGCCTACTGGCTTTAATTGTATCACACAGGTGCTACAATCAATACTTGAAATGCCCTTGCCTGGTCCAATCAAGATGACTCCGATTACCTAAATTACTTGCCTATTGTGCCTACACTCAGAATACAGACTACAGAAATAAATTTAAAGAGGAGGAAGCCCTGCAGAATGAATCAGAGTAAGATCATCTATTTTGACTTGTAATCAAATTTACCAGCAAAGCCCTTTGCGCAGTTGCCCCAGCAGTTCTGCCTAAGAGATGAACCTCCACTGACCTTGATAGCTCTAAGTGCCTGTAAGGACTCCTGACCACTGGCAGATCAGCCAACCCTCCTTCCATAAATCACCTGGGAGGTTCACTACAAGCTCTCTGCTCCTCCACCTTCTGGAGAAAACCAGAACAAGGTTCATTAGCCTTAAAACATTACCGCTTCTGCCAGCAATAACTGGAACACTGTGAGGTCTAGCTCAGTGCATTTATGTAAGACCTGTCAGACATTTCTGACCTGGGCAACTCTGCAGAATGAGTAATATTAGCATTTGTAAGAACTCAATACGCAAATGTATCTTGACAAACAGTCTGTGTAATTACATTTTGTGTTTATTTTTCATAAGGGTTATGATTCATTTACTGCACAAATGCTGGTAAACACACTACATTTTATATAGGTGTTTCACTTTGGTTTACAGTTGAAGTGCTGTTTTGCAATAAGCTGTCTCTGCTCTTAGTAGAGTAATACAGCACTGTAGCTGGTAGAAATACCTGTAGCTTAACTAAATTTAGGAACATTGTGTCTGTTCACGTGCATGGAAAACCAGGTCAAACTTGGTTTTTATTCTTCAGCCAGCACTAATTTTAGATTATTCCTAAACATTCTTTTATTTAATCTTAATTGGTTGGGATTTCAAAATGTGTGATCTCTGCTGGCCTCATTGTTTTGCATAGTAACAATGAGGATACATTAAATGCCATGTTTGTTTATGTATCTGGCATATTTGAAGGTAGAAAGTTTCCTTTTATTTATTATTTTATTTGGATAGATGAAATAAAACTTGACATACATCTTTGCTTCTTTTCTGTATTCTTTTATTTAGACACATAAAATAAATGTTGACATACAGTTTTGTTTATCAGTATTATAAATATTACCCTTGCTCTGGCAGCACTTGAAGTCATCATAATGATATGAAATCCCTCCAGTCCTGGCTGCTGCATAAACATGCTAAAATACACTCTCTACTGCCTGAAGAACCCTGCAGCCTAAAGGGAGGTGAGGGGATAAGGTTGGGCAGAGACGTTTCACATTGGTTATATGGTGTTGCCTCATTTCAACAGAGTTATCTATATATCTGTGTAGGACAGAGTACAGTTGAAATGTCTTCGTCTTTGCTCTCCTATTTGCCTTCTAGTTTTCCTTTTCATGCCAAGTTATCTACAGCAGAATGCGGTAAGAGGGGTGGAAAAATGTGAGTATGAATTATTAACACTCTTGCATACCTGTAAGGAAGAAAATACTAGGGGAGTGAGACGGATGAAGGAAGAAGGAAGAGAGGGAGCATGAGGAGCAGATACCAAGCAGAAAATAGCAAGGGGGGCACTTGGCTGAAGTTCTGATTGGTGAGCAACAGCATGAGACAAACATCTCCCTGGATGCTGCTAACACTGTGCAGTGTGTCAATCTTTGGTGGGTTGACCCTGGCTGGATGCCATGTACCCATCAAAGGCCCTCTATGTCTCCTCTCTCTCAGCTGGACAGAGGAGAGAAAATGTAATAAAAGGATTGTGTGCCAAGATAAGGACTGGGAAAGATCAGTCCCACATTACTATCACAGACAAAGCAGACTTGATTTGGGGAAAAAAATAGTTTAATTCATTACTGTAGACCTCTACAATTACTAATTAAATCAGAGCAGGATGAGAAATAAAAACTAAATCTTAAAACACTCACCAATCCCTTCTTCTCAGGCTCAGATTTACTCTCTAATTCTCTGCCTTCTTCCCCCTAGGGCACAAAGGAGGATGAAGAATGAGGGTTGATGTTGGTTCACCACACATTGTCTCTGCCTCTCCTTTCTCTTTAGGGGGTGGACTCCTTGCACTCTTCCCCTGCTTCAGTGTGGGGTCCCTCCCATGGGAGACAGACACCCATGAACTTCTCCAGTGGGAGGTCCCAAGGGCAGCAGCTCTTCATAAGATGATCCAACGCTGATCCCTCTCAGAGTGCAGCCTTCCAAGATCACACTGCTCCAGTGCAGGTCCTCCGCAGGCTCACAAGTCCTGCCAGCAAAACTGCTCAGCACAAGCTTCCCATGGGCTCACAGCCTCCTTTGGGCATCCACCTGCTCTGGCATGGGGTCCTTCATGGCTGCACAGGCTGCAGGGGAATCTCTCCTCCAGCTCCCGGAGCACATCCCGCCGCTAATTCTTTGCTGACTCCAGTGTCCGCAGACAAGTTTCTCTCACATATCCTCACTCCTCTCTGACTGCTGTGTCACAGTTTCTTCTCCCTTCTTCAAGCTATTATCCCAGAGGCACTACCATCATCACTGATGTTCTTGGCCTTGGCCAGTGGCAGGTCCATCTCGGAGCTCACTGGAATTGCCTCTGTCGGTCATTGGGGAAGATTTTGGCAACTTCTCATAGATACCACCTCCATAGTCTGCCCACTACCAAAACTTTATCATGCCAGTCCAATACACATCCCAATTGTCCACAACAAACTGTCTTCTTCTCCCCAGTGTTGGTAAGATTTAATCTGTATCTCCTCTCTGAGTCTTTCCTGGATTTTATTTTCAGCTTTTTGTCTGGACTGTTTATAATATGTTCATTTTTAATATCCTTATGCATTAAAAATCTCTTCTTACACTGTTTCTGTACCTGCTTTACCACCGTCATTTCAGCCCCCTTTCTTCAGACTTCTCATCCAATTTGTGACACTGTTTGCTTTCCTACTTCTTCATTTTCAAACTTTAATAGCTTACTGTTGATTCTGATCTCATACCCACATGTGGAAACCCAGCCCACGAAGTTTGCAGTCAGTGTGGTTTTTATCTTCCTATTAAAATGTTACCGCTGAAAAAAAATTGGAATTTCTTCTCCTATGTTCAAAGGTATATGAAGAAAATCACCATACTTAAATCAAATGACAGTTTTCTCTCTTTGATCCCAGTTCAGCAAAGTCCTTGAACCATGCCTACCATTTATCCTGAGCATAAATCTCATTAAAATCAAGCACGTGCTTAAGGGCCTAAAATAGGCTTTCCAAGCAACAGACATCTGTAACTAGTTAGAAACTTTTAACCATCCATAACTATCTTTCTGCACTGTGCTCCTGCTTCTATTGCTGCATTATCAATCTTCATTTCTGTCTCTTTTGCCTGGACAGAAATTGCTTTGGTTCTTGAAAATCTAACTCACTCGAATTCATTCCTATCCCCTGCCCTTCCTCCTTTTTGTGCATGTAGAAATCTTTCCTTTTTATCAGCAAGCTTCATTGAAAAGCAAACCAAACACACATCCTCTGTGTGTCACGGTGACTTTGAGCACCTTTTCCTTTCTCTATTGTAACTTTTTACCCTAGAAATTCCATGTCCCCCTGTAGGAAATGTTGACAGTGTGTCATATTCACCTTTTCAGTTTCAGGTTATTCAGCAAGGTGTTCTGTGGACCACATTAATGGCTTCAACCTCCAAAGTATGAGCTTTCAAATAATGAAAAGCTTTTGAAAATACTTGTCTGAAATAGTTTTTTAACCTTTCTTTCTCTTTATGGGCTGCTTCCTGTTGTAGTCAGAAATAGTCTCAGATATATTGAAACACTTCTTGCAATATTTTCCCACCACCATAAATTTCTATAAAGCTTCAAGCTCTGACTTCTTTCCAGCTCACATTTTTTTCCATTGAGGTTACTAGATATCTTAATAAACTGTATGCCATACATACTATCTCATGTCTATCTTCAAAGGGGATTACTAACAACAGTTCCTGAGGTTTGCTTTCCTATATAGGAATTCAATAAAATCTCTTTACACTAAAGCTACTGATGAATTTTTAACTGCCTCTTCTATATAAATCCCTTCCTCTTACTCTATCACTATCCACAATCGAATTTACATTAATGATCCACTGGAATTTCAGAGAAGAGGAAGTTAACCAGGGGATATATTTTGCAAGATGGCTGATCAATTAGATTTCATGACAGATAGGGGACAGAAGGTGGAAAATAGGGGTAGGATGTGAAGCCAGTACTTCAAAAACTTTGATTGGATTTCAAGATGGTGAAAAATTTACCTTTTTTGACTTCTAGGAACTCCCAACTTGGCCCTTAATGCACACACAGTGAGGTGATGTGATGGGAGTGAAACATATTTGTCTTGATGCAGGAATAGTATGACCATTACTCAAATGTTTAAAAAAAAAAGGAACCATGCAGACCTAACACAGAACTTTGTACAGTTGTTTGGGGTTTTTAAAATCACTTAAGCTGAGATCCTTAAAAGTATTTGGCATCCTAATTTTCAATTAAAATCAGCAAAATCACTCCACGAAGTGACCAGCTGTTACACACGTAAAAACAATTTAATTCTGGACTTTTGATCTTTAGGCAGCCTTTTCAGTGGTCTCCAAAGAGGTCAGTGAAAGTAATGAAAAAATTAACATCAACCATTTTGAGTTAGGGTTGAAACGAAGAACCTCAGATATTCTGGTTGCATGGTATTAGAAAGAGGTGAATCCCTTTCATCTAAATATAGCTCTCCCTCCACCATCTTCATATGTGAAATTCAGAAGCTTAACTGCACCACTAGTATCAGTGAGATGCTTTTCCCAAGCCACTTTCAGAAAAAGCCATCAGAAATTGTTGCTAAATGTCATTTTCAGTATCAGCATTGCAGCTTCTGTCCACTGCAGATTAAATGTCTCTTTCAAGCACCACTTTGAATTAAGCAAATCACAGTGGCACTCCAGCTACCCTATAATCTCTACTGGAACACTTTCCAGGCATATTTAGACTACAAATATATTTCTATCAGCACCACAGAAGTCAGGAGACTGTGAAACCTCCTCACAACAACAAGGCTGCAGAGCAGAATGAAATCTTTTAATTTTTAGCAATCCCTTTACAGAGTGCAATATTACAGTGGCAGGGATATTATCCTTTAAGAGCTAGGAAAATCCAAATTGGTGAGAAAACAAACTTTTATTCTGCATTATATGTTTGCTATTATTCAGTTTTATTTAAAAATCTCTTCTCTGAAGACTATGTTGTTCAAAGTGCCTGAAGTAATAATTAAAAAATTAATACAGTTATAGTATTCCAGTTTATGCATTATAGAAAAGAGAATTAGTGATGACTAGCTACCTGTATTAAATATTAGAAACCAGGAAGCATTTAAGCTGAATTTAGCACATTTCCTTGGTTAGTATCTATTGGGGCTTTTCATTCACAAACACATAAAACAATATATATTGCTTAGTTAGTATCTTTATAGGACAGGGTTTAGTGATGCAAATATTCTCTTTAAAGCACACAGTAGACACTGCTATGACGACATACACATGAACACAAAAAATCAAGTGTTATAGCCAGGATTCATGTCCCCAGCTTCAGCCAGTCACTGTTACCATTCTACAATGTAAATGGAGCGAGAAGAGCAACTCATGAAAGATTCATGCCTTTGGCAATCTAAGTCACCCTCTGCAGGTGACAAATTTGCATTGTGGGTTTATGCAGATATTTAATAATTTAAACCTATAACCTAACAGGTATTAAAGCCCCTACCTTCTGTTGGCAATAAATTTAAAGGGGGCACCTTGGTCTGTCTGCCAGTGTCTAGAGACTGTCAAAAGCAACCTAGGTACTTAGGGTAGGATTCAAGCCATCGAACTTCAGGTGCCTCCAATGCAAGTACTGATAGCTGAACTGGCCATACAGATTCTGACTAGATCAAATGGATAAAAATAATCCAAAAGTGAACATTACAGTATGATTCTTACATTGGATGTAAATGTTTTCTCTAGAGGTGCAGTCACCTACAGCAGTGACACAGGAAATCAGCAGAGCTGAACCCATGGCCTTAATCACATAGAATTTAGCTTCCACTTAGCCTGTACTCTGCTAGGCATCTGAATGCCATCAAGGAATTGGTCATCACAATCCAGTTATATTCCCAGTGGAAAATCTCATCAATTTCAATGGAAGTTGGGTCAGATTCTGACACTGTGTAGATGTAAGTATCCATCACTCTATATAGCTATGTCCAAAAAACAATAATAAAAGCATGCAGACAGGCAATGATTGAGACAAAATTTGACTGCATTTGCTTCTCAGCCAAATGTGAGGCTTGGTAAAGTAAAGTCTGATTTGATCTTATTCCAGCTTCTAGACAGTGACTTTATGGCTACCTCACAGCATTCTCATTAATGCAGGGCCGAGTTTCTATGCATTACTTGTCTTCTGCATCAATTTTTCATTTGCAGTTTATTCGCAGAACTCTTTACCTGTGCCCTTGAAGAGTCATCTTCTTCAAACGACTGGACTGATTGCATTACAAAAAATACACCAGTAAAATATTTTTGGGAAGTGAAATATTTTACTCTTTTCAGACTATTCCAGATATTCTGACTGCCAATCCCATCACTGGGTAGAAATGCAGTATGCAAGAACCATGACTATGACACTGGCTATCCCTCTGAAAAATTATACATTATGAAATATCATGAGATTGAATAATAGTGGACAAAATCACGCTAGAAATATAATGCCCAATTTTTACCAAGTGTTAACCAACTAATTATTTGGTATATTATATGTTTTCTATCATTCAAATCCTTTATTCCAAAATTGTATTTCTGAAAAATGTGAGATCAAAGTGCCTTGATCAGAAGTTGCAGTCTTGTTGAATCTATTATTTGGAGGAATTATGTCTTGCACTACAAGAAGTCAGGATGTGTGACCATTGTGGTCTTTTCTGCCCTTAACATCTGAGGATTTTTCTCATTTTGACCTTGAGCCAAAGCCCAGTGAGTTTAATGGGAAAACTTCCTTTTGTTTCAAAGGACACCACCTTACAAACAAGAACGCTGTGAAGTGGCCATAAAGTCACTCTTGTGTAGAAGCTGGAGTAAGATCAAATCATACTTTACTAAGTCTCACATTTGGGTGAGAGGCAAATGCAATTTAATTTTGCCTCAGCCACTGCCTCTCTGCATGTTTATATTATTGGTCTTACTTTGGGTATAACCCTAGAGAGTGATTGACATGTATAACTACGTCATGTGAACTTCTGTCAGAGTCTGACCCAACTGGGTTCCCTTCTGAGTTCCCACAGGAAGCTCTGTTTACTCTGGATATAATGGCCATTTTCAGCTTGCAGACAGTCAGGTGCAGTTATACTGTGGGAGCACTCATACATTTTGATGAGATTACTTTCTGAGTAAGGTGTTATTCCATGAGTGTAAAGGGGACCATACCTGGTCCAAAGACATTGCTGTGGGCTGCTCCACTGTATCTCTCTGTATTAGATTTTCTAACTTTTATGACTTGGATTTGGGATTTTTATTTCTATTTTATTTTAGAAGCTTCTCACATGCACTAGCATCAGAAGGAATGATTTTTCTTTCTCTGGAGATTCAAAGGAATTGGATTTCTAGTTCCTCCCTCAGTTCTTAACAGAACAGAGATAATGTTTGCATTTTACTGACAGCCCTAGGACAGACAATATTTGAGGCAACATTTTAATTTCATCTCCTTTGGATTGCTCTTGCTACAACTGCCATTCATGGCAATATCACTCTGTCTCTCAAAGAAAATCAGATCAGGCTCCATCTCTGATAACATTCCAAAGTACATATAGAATACAAAGATATGTTCATTAAAACAAAACATTAATTTGCTGCGAGTTTCTTTTTTTTTTTTTAATTGACATCTAATAAGGTTTCTTTTACAAAAATTAAACAGCTTTGTTGCTGTCTAGGGGGAATGCCTTGAAACTACACATCAAAGGTAATGTAATTTCCCTGTTCCACTAACATTGTTCTTTAACTGCTAAGATCTAAAGTACAGGTACCTGATTACAATTGGGGTGAGACCATGAAGTTCTCTTTGGCCTCACACTTTATTTCACAGCCTATGCCTATCCAACCACAGGCACTGCCTGAGCAATTTTAATAATAGACCAGCATTTGATTCTCAGCCAAAAAAACCATCAACAGATAAGTCTTACATGTGATTTTTTTAAGATCAAACCATCATTCAGCCTGAGCAATTCTGCAAAAGTTGTGCCCCTAAAGGCAGGGATACAATAGTTCTGTAATCAAGAAACTTGAGGGGATAGAGAAATTTAGATAGAACCATGTTAGATGATGCCTAAGAAATTACATTTCATTCACTTAACTATCATCTAACACACTGCTAGTATCTGTATCTGTTACCTAATTATCACAGGGTTTTACTTCTTGGGTATCCTTTTCTTACTGTCTGCATGGAATATTCTTACTTTCCATACATTTAGCCCCCTGATTTACTTCTTCCATTACTAAATTCAAATCATCTCTAGTTCTAATCTCCAAGCAATAGGGCCATAGGACAAAGAAAATGAATGCAGCCAAGATGCAAGCATGCCTCTGATGCCACCCATGAGCATGCCTGGCACAGGGCTGTGCAAATCAGGTCTGTCACACCGAGCCACTCCACTCTGAACACAGTGGTAGCACCAGTTAACCAGCACCTCCAGAAGTGAAAACAAGATGGAAGCGTAATGGTCCTTATTCACAAAACACCAAGGAATTATGGCAGAGCTATCATGAACAGATAATATTCAACTCATTTGCAGTGAATTACAAAGTGCCTAAATAATTTGCCTTTTAATGGTCCTTTTTCCTCTGCCTTTCTGACTGCATTCAAGGCTGCAAATGCACTGTCTTGGCAGAGAGACACACAAAGAATTACAATAATCCAAACTGAGGAGGTCATGAGAAAATGAATCTAATGAATCTAGGCTAATAATTACAGCTCATTTAATTACCTCTGAGATACAGCAGGAGCTGTAATTTTTTTTTATAATTGATATTCCTGACATCTTTGTACCTTTTAAGTGTATTAGTTGTAAAATCTGCCATGTTAATGTTGAAGTTGATAAAAATGTCACGAAGTGAAGCAGAGATAATGGAACAGGAGAGTCTTTAAATGTCAAATAAGTAGAAAGGTATTGACAGGCAGATATTTTACTGCTTTTATGCTGCGCTTGAGCTCTTCAATAAACGTACAACATGTGTGAGGAACTGAATCAAGAGCTCCTGGCTGAAATATTGTCAAGGCTTTGTTTGGTCAGATTTTCCTAATGCAATTCTAATTTTTCATACTTCCCTTAGGCCATTATCATGAAAGCATGTGCATTAGACTAGGCACTTGATGGAAGACTCCACACTATTTTACAGACATCCACATTAAAATATTGGATAGCTTCAGGCCTCAAACCTGGTAAACTTGTACTTTCATGGCAACTATATTCAGGTTAATTGCCTGTTGAAGTTTCATATCTGCCACACAGAGAATTTGGGAAATAGTCCCTTTCAAAATTGGAAAAAAATTCTGCCTCAATAATATTCTTTTTTCATGCAGAGCATTGGTTATTTTTTCTCCATTGACTGATCCTGCACCTCTGCAACCAACAAGAATTTTATAATCAAGGAGAGCTTAACTTCATTGGGAACAGGAGCATGTCCTCTGTGCCTAACGAATCTTGAAATTAACACAACTTTTTATATTTTTGCTTTTGCTCCAGCACTCTTAGTGCCAGCACAGATTTCCAAGAGGTGTTTCCAGCCAGCTGGATTTTGTATAGCAGAGGACAAATGGAGATGAAGGCGAGTCCCACCTGGACGGGAAGAGTTTCTTTGTAGCCTTGGCTGCTTGGTTTTCAAAAGTTATATTTGCCTCTGTCAGTAACTCAGAATTCCTTCTATCTTCACATCTTAGGCAATACCTTGGTGGATCAGGGGTATGGTCTGTCCAAAGGGCACAATGGGACAGTCTTACAGAGTTCAGCTCTCATTGCAGTGGGACCTCTGGCAGTGGGCTGGGCAGATAGATGCCTTTTCTCCCAGTGAGTGGCACTGAGATCACCAAGACACAGCAGCTCAGAAAGCAGCAGCCCTCTTCTTATACCATGGCCCAGGTCATCTCACCATAACAGGGCTGTCCAGACACCAGGGAAGAAGGGGAGGTTTGTGGAGGAGACACCAGATTAAGGTCTAATGCAGATGTCCTGCTAAAGTTGTAGGCCTATTGGTCTGCAGAATAAGGGCAATAGTATGAACATTTTCTGCCTTAATTTAGGTTAAAAATTCTTTGTAATGGCCTCTGCCCATATTTGTTTACCACCTAGTGCTATTTCATTCCTTGGAGCATATTCTAACAGTACCAGTCATGCCCTTTTATAAAAACAACAGATGATGAATATTTGCTATTCATAGCATCATGTGTCAGATAGCTGAAATGAGTTATCCTGTTGCCCTTTGAAAAATGCACAAAAGTATATACATACACTCTCACATACTATCCCCTATAAAGACACACAGGGAAACCAGACCTGGCCATGTCTTTCTGTACTGAAGCACAAAACAATGACAACAATAGCTTATCATTTTCACTAAACTTACTAATTTATTATTTTCCTGTCTTTCTATTAATTATGTTCATTGTACAAATTTAAATCATTTGTGCATACATAACAGAAAATGCAAAGTTTCTCTCTATGGTCCAACTAGTTGCTGATAGTCATTCAGACTTTCGTTATTTCAAACAAGGTTTATCTGCAAAACTTCCTTTATCTCAACAAGAGAAGAAGAACACTGATTCAGAAATGCAATGTGGACATGCAACAGTGATAAGTGGGCAAACAGGTGTCATCTACAAAAATAACCTTTCTGGAAATCACACCAGTTCAAGAGGGAAAAAGTAATAAACTCTTTCCTTTCTGCTTCTTTGATCTTAGATTATACTGATGGCAACAACCAGTTCTAGGAAAAGAAAAACAAGGTCATCCCTAAGGGACACAACATAAAAAGTGGGAACATAATGTACTTCCAC
This sequence comes from Drymodes brunneopygia, assembly GCA_013400955.1. Lineage (NCBI taxonomy): Eukaryota > Metazoa > Chordata > Aves > Passeriformes > Petroicidae > Drymodes > Drymodes brunneopygia. Next base: position 75,239 of record VZTZ01019620.1, read on the forward strand.
CCCTCTTAGCAGACTTGTAACACAGCAGTTTTAAAAATTGTAGAAATAGTAATAGGAATAAACCACTCAGACTCCTCGCTTACTTTAATAATCTCAGATAATTTATTTAAGAAGTGACATTTAAATTGCTTTTTAAATACTCCCAGATAGCTGGTTGCAAACTTAAAAATATTAATTTTTATCTTAATGTAATGAACTAGGGTTACTGTAAGTTTGGTCATGGTGGCATGAGTTTGAAAAAGCGGAGGACTTCACATTTATATCATTCACCTGCAGGCACAGATTTATGTTGTTCTCCACAGCATACCTAGGAGGGATAGTTAATGGAGCTCATGCAAGTGCTAACCCTTATTCTCCAGACAGAACAGCTGGAGCTAAGCACCTTCCAGAACTCCACCAGCAGAGAGCTCCAATACAATTCTTGCTGATTCTTCAAGTTACTTTTATCTCAACAAGCTCAGTGTAGGCAACTACTGAGCTAATCTCCCTAGGAGATTCTCATGGAGAGGAATGGGTACTTTAGAAACAGGAGCTACCTGACCTAGTTTAAATGACTAATTTAAGATCAATTTAACTGTTTGCTGGATGCATGCTGTCCTCTACATTTGCTTTAGAGGGATACCCTTGGAATAGCTCCTAGTTTTGGTGTTGCCATCTGCAGTGTGAATGTCCACATTTGTTCAAATGAATCCATGCAGGGGATATATCTGAATCCAAAGCACAGCTTGGCTTCTAGGCATGTGTGGATAGAGAAAATTCATGGTTCAGTCTGTTTAGCATGTTCTCATGTTATCATCATGTCCTGTGAAGAAGAGTGGCCAAGGAGCAGCTGTGGACCATGGTTATAATTGATTGTCTAGATATCTAGCTAAGAGAGAGTTAAGCTTGCAGTTAGTAAAAGTATAAAACTTCTGTGCAAAATACCACGTTGATTACTTCTCTTGCAAGTATTAGGAGAATGCTTGCATCATTCCTTGCAATTGAGCTATTCTGGTGGGTAGAGAACACAAGTAAGGCAGTCAAGAAAAGAAAAAGATTTGGAGACAAACACTATGCAGGGAGATATTAAACCAAATCCTGCCAGCTGCAACTATCCAGAAGGAACTGGCACCAGACAGTTGGTCCGTAATACAAACAATTTAGTCCTGCCTTGCACTTTACCACAATTGTGAAATGTTAGGGAGGTTCATAGCATCTTTGCCAAAAAGCTTTTCTATTTGTAATTTTGACAGCTGTTATCTTTATTTTATACATGAAGGTGTAGGTTGTCATATTTATCTTATTCATAATTTTGGACATATATCACACCCACTCTTTGCTTTTAGCCTAGCATGGCCCATCTAATCCTGGGGTGGATATCTAAACCAGGCAGATCACCTCAAACCATTTTATTTCAATCATTATAAGGAGGGACAAGAATCGTAGCTCAGATTTTAGGGGCTACTTTGCAGATATATATAAAGAGAAGTGAGATGAGCACATGTTAATTTGAATCTTGATTTTTTTCAATACCAAAGAAAAATCTTTCATATTAGCTTCAAAAATTTTAAATGGTTAACTATGTTCAAAGGGAAAATTTTTGTAAGAGATATATAACTACTGTGGCACTACTCCTCTATCTTGCTGTCTACAAACATTTGGCAATAAGTATGTGCAGGTTTTCCTGGTGAGGAATGGTCTCCTGAACCCTGGCCTTAGCAGTTAAGCAGTAAAAAGACCCAACCATGAAGAGCATTTTGCATTTCATTGAAAATAAGCCACTTCTGAAATGGACAAGACAGTTATCCAGCCATATACAGCACCATTATCTGACAGTTCATGGTTGAAGGCGCATAACTTCACACTTGGGTGAAATTCTCAGAGGAAATTTGAGGTAAATAAAATATCGTTTTCTGATACAGAATTTAACATCTGTCTTTGCTTACCATTTTGATTTGCTTTTCTTTCTCTTCTAAAGTGAACGAAATGTACACTTGAAAATCTACATATTAGTGCCACAGAAATGTATTTTTCTTGGCATCCCACATCCTGTTTCCTTCTTTCCCAAGTTTGCTGTTCTCAGCTTCCCAAGCACAGCAATCCCCCAGCTGCATCTGATAATTCTCATCTCAACAGCAACAAAAGGGAAAAAAGAAAAACCCTCTGCAAAAATAATAAACTCATTTTCATGCCAAATTTAAAAGAAAAATAAGGAAATGAACAGCTGGACTACAGTAAGTGATTTTTGACTAGTTTAAGAGAATTCTATATACAATCTTCTCTAAGTATTTCCTCCCCATCTGCAGCAAGCCCTTTTTCCTCCATTTCCTATTCCATTGTGATTTTGAATTTGAGAATTATGATAACATGGGATCCTAATCATCTGTTAATCTGGAAAAAAATCCTACATTTTAAGAAACACCGTTAATTCTACTTTATGATTTTGTGCTTTTCTCTTCCTTTTTCTATGATAAAAAAACGAGGCTCTAATGAATCCTTATATACAGATTTTTCCATGGGGAAATGGTTTATTTTCCAAGAAGACTACAAAGCAAACGGTGTAAATTGAGGTATTTGCTTTTCTTTTTCTTTTTTCTTAACTTGTTCAAAAGTTAGGGAAGTTGTTCCCTACATAAGGCCTGAGAGCAAGGCAAGGACATGACAGGATATACTTTCTGGAAGTATATCCAGAAAGAAGCATATCTCAAATGTTTCTCCTCTCCACAAAAAAACGAAAAAACAAAAAAACCAAAAAAAAAAAACCACCAAGAAAAAAAAGAGAAATAAGAAGACTTACCAACACATGAATGGCATTCTTTCAGCATGTGCATAAGTATGCAAGGTGAGACTACACTCATTAAGAACTATGAAATGCCTTCTAGACATTCCTATGGCCCCTGTTGTGTTGCAACACAGAGACTATCATTTTTCTCCCCCAGTAAACTTCAAAATAAATGTTGGTATCACTTGGGCTCCACTCATTTAAGTATCTTAAAAAATAAAAGTGGGATTAACGTCATTTTGAAAATATGCAGAATTATACTAGAAAAATTACTCTAAGTTCTTACACTAAGATTGTAATATATATGAAAAACCGATTATTAGATTATTTTTAAAAAGGAAAAAACTTCATTCACCTAAGAGACCTGACAGAATAAATTACCTCAAACCATGGGAGCTATGTACTTCAGGAGATTATAAACTCTGGTATTCACTGAAAAGCTGATGCAACCCATACTTCTCTTCTACACATGCTGTCACAATATTAGTTGATGAGTATGTTACTGTTGATTGTTAAATTTCTCAGACAATGAGACTGGTGTATCACCTTCCCTAAGAGAACAACTTCTCAAGAGTTGTTGCCTTTTAGGATGAATAATTTAAAGGACAGATAAAAAACAGCCAGTTAAAACTGAGTACCTTGTAGGATGCAAATAATACTAGTTTTCAAGCAAAAAAAAAAATTAACCAAAAGAGGTGTACTTATCTTCAAATGCCATTTCGCTGACTGACATTTCTTCAGGCTTCATTATTCATGTGTCAAGAAGTAAATAAGTTTTATAGACGTTATGATAATAGGCACTGGCAGTTAATTTACTCTGGCAGCATTGTCTTATGGAGTATTGCAGCAAAATCTGTACAAGGATGATGGTGGCAACCCCCTCACCCCCATTCAATCTCTAACACCCAAACACTTCAGTTTCTTCAATACTTCTCCTGTGATCTCGTAGGAAGAAAATTTATTTCAGTACCATGGATATGAGAGTGCATGCAGATGTCCATATGCTATTTTTGCCATACTTATAGGCCTGAAAATATTGACAGGAATTCACCAGCGGTATCAAGTGAGCTTTTCTTTATGTGGGTTCTGTGTGACCAGAAAAACGCAGGGCTACAAAATTCTGAAAAGAGACAACAAAGCTTAACCTGCTTACTCACAGTGTGAGAGACATGCAGACATCAGAAGTCTCCTGCCAAAATGGAAGTCACAGCAGTTGTATTTAACATACCAGATATTCTTTGGTTATTGTTTAGTTCTTAGCAGTTATTCTTCCCTATTGTTTGCTGCTCTCTTTGGTCTGTAAAGAAGAAAGATGTTTGGCTTTTTTTTTTTTTTAATAGAAGAGAATGGAGGTGGGGAAAACCATACAAGCTGTGTTCTCTCCAGTCTAAGGGCAGAAGGAAGCTGGTGGCAGGAGTCCCACTTGTTTCAATGGTAATGGAGTGCAGCCAGCCCAAAAAGAGCTCGCACAGCTCCAGCTCACTACTAAGATCTGCCTAAACATGACTTGGATGCTGCTGAAAACCTGTGGGTCCTGAAAGGGCCTCCCAGCTGTGGAACACCACTTGGTTCTTTTTAATTCTTTGCTTTGTTGGGGTATTTTTGATGACAGGTTTGGTTGCTTCATTTGTTTGACTATTGTTTTTGTTTGCTTGTTCAACTGTTTTTTCGTAAGTTTACCTATGGAAAAAGAAAAATTGATTTTTGAAAACGCATGAATTAGTGGGCATGAAAAGAATGTTTGGAAGGTGAGAAATCACAATTTTGTGAAGATCCTTTTCCTTTCTTTTCAGTATTGAAGCTTTGCCCCATCCTTTGGCATCCACTGCCTGCAGCAGTTTCCTCCCACCACCTTCTGTAAATTGTCTGAGTCATAAATGATTTCACAGCAAGAGTATTGCTTTGGAAAACACTAGAATTTTTCAGTTTGAGAAGATATAAGATTTGATAAAATATATGAAAATGTCAATAACATTGCCATCAGGATGAAAGCAAGGAACAGTTGTTTTACAGAACATCAGAATCTTAAAGTCAATCTCACCTTGCCTTCAGTATTTTATTTGAATTATACTTGTAGTACCATCAGGTTGCAGCCGTATTCACTACCAGCTGAGTCAATTACCTTTCTTGCTAAAACAATTTTCCAATGTTTCAGGTTTTAAAATACGTGATTTCACCAAGGCAACAGTCCCTGACTTCATAGCAAGAACCTTTTTTTAAATTAGTACACACTCCATTCACCTTCTCTATAAAGAAATGCAATTTAGTGAGAGTAAGTTTGTTAAATTAGAGCAGTAGGTGCATCAGACACTGGTAGGATTCTTAAATGCTGTGTTATGAATCAGTGCAAATGTATGTATACTGGAAAATTGTCTTTAAATCAGAGATAATACAAACATGGAACACAGTCAGGTTTACTCTGTAAGGAAAAATATAAACTGTTTATCCTAAAAATGTTCATCATGCAATGGGGGAAAAAAGTTTAAACTATTCTAAGCAGAACAGGCAAATCTTTGTTGTACTTTAAAAGATTTTTCACACCTGACATGTCACCCTTCTCTGAATTGGAAGTTGAAGATTCTTAAATCTTCTGATCTTGTGTCCCTTGCTGAGCAGCTCTTTTGTGCAAGCAGAGATTGCTCTGCTTTGCTACATGTCCAGCAAGTTCCCTTTCATGTCTCCCTGGCCAAGATTGCCCTCAAAACATGATTCAAAGTGACACCACTTACAGTTGATAGAAAATTCATGTTGTGTCATTTCTCAGTTCTGGCTACTTTCTCAGGTTTGCACAGGCAGCCAAAGATTACTCAAATAATTGTTCAGAGCAGTCCCCAGCATGGGCATTGGAAGCCATTAAACCAGGGAAAATCTTTGATTTTGCTTGCAGATTGGAAAAGATTCTCTGCACTTGTCTGAGGTAGCACCTCTGCAGCTGGCAATGAAATTATGCCAGTTCACACCATCTGAAGCTCTGGCTTTGACAGCACTTTGTCAGCCACTTCATCTCTCCATGTCAAACCCTAAATCAGAAACAGCAGCACTGAGAAAACAGCTATGTCTCTGTTTCGTTTGACAACCAGACTATGCAGTGTCAGACACAACACCTGTTAGATCTCAATTCTGGAAATTTTTTTGCTCTTTGTCATTTTGAAATACTAGGTTTTACCATGATTTACTGTTTTCTCTATGTGCCATAGTCCAGATTGTGATTTTAACTAGAACTTTATGGAAGGAACAAGATGTGACTCCAATCCAGGTAATGATATACATGTTCAGAATCTTTCAGTGTCTGGATGTCAGATTTGTGTTCACAAAGAATATTTTCTTCATTAAAAATAAATTTAAAATAAAATTCTCTTATGCAGTCTTTTCTTCACCAGGAGACAGGTATTAGTGAGGTGTCCATTTGATATGAACACCTACTGTCAAAATTTTTATCTGAAAACCTTCATATTGCTGCTTTCTAGAGGTTCCTAAAGGTGTGTAGGAGCTCATATTTTTGATATAAATCTTCCCCAAGGACCTAATTTCTGCTTCAGGACGATTGACAATAGAGAAAAGATGGCTATTAGTAGTCTCCAGTTGGACAAGGATCGATTTCACTGGACAGCTTCAGATTCTGGGGAGCTATTTCATGCCAGAAACAGTTGTTTAAGTGTTTCCAAAAAGTATTTTCCTCAGAACTTCCACTCATAAGACTTACCAGACGTTTGTTCAGCCAGGCCAGTCGTGTCCCTGACAACCTATCTTTCAGCACACAAGTGAATAGAGTTACATCCAGTTGGTGGCCAATCACAGGAGATGCTCTCCAGGGCTCAGTATTGAGGCCACTTCTGTTTAATATCTTTATCAACAATCTGGGTGAGGGGATCAAGTGCACTTTCACCAGTTTGTAGATGACACCAAGTTGGGTGTCACTGTTGCTCTGCCTGAAGAATGGAGTGAGCCAGCCAGGGAAGGCTTGGGCTTCCTTCCAGATGGACCTGCTTGTGCACACAGAGCAGCTCTGGTGGGTGATGAGATGATTGCGGGTGATGGGATGGTTTCAGGACATCAGATGGCAGTGGGTTTGAGCCTTGGAGGAGTCAGGAGGGGGATCAGCATGATCAATGGGCTGAGATCAGTTGTATGGGGTTCAGCAAGGCACAGAACCAGGGGCTGCACTTGGGTCATGACACCCCCATGCAACTCTACAGATCTGGGGAAGAATGACTAGAAACCCTAGGGGTTGTGTTCAATGGTTGGACTCCATGACTTTAGATATCTTTTCCAACTTTAATGATTCTTTGATGCTATGATAGTTAAAATATTAAATAGAGGAACTAATTTTTGGGGGGTTGATTTGGGTTGAACTGGACTTTTTCTTTCCCTCAGCAACTCGTTCTGTTTTCTCTTTTTCAGTAGTACTGATTTGCCAGAAAACACAGCAGGCAGAGATATCACTGAGCTTACAGCCATGACACCTGTAAAGCCCACAGTCTACCAACCTACGTGGGGGAAAGGTCAGCATTTGGGCAGATTTACCAACACTGGGACAAAATCCCAGCCCTAGAAAAACTGCTTGTAACCCCAAGTTGTTTTTTCTATTACAATAGCTAACCTGATCAAATAAGCCATCTGGGCACTCTGTTTACTGCTGTGCACATCTCCAGCCAGCACCTAGCATCTAATCGTACACAATGATCTGCCCACTGAATAGGGACCTGTGCTCTTAAGTCATGGAGATTCACTCACTTCTGGATAGCAAATACATAGTCTGAAAATGTGGTTCTCTTACAAGGTTGTCCTTCCCCTAGAAGTGCAGATCAGCTTAGCTGATTTGAACAAAAACACTGCTCCTCCATTTTTTGCTAGGCTTCAGCTGCTAGCAAGCAGAAAAATGGATCTAAAATCATAACACTGCACTCAGTTCACTACCAAGTGAATCACTCAACTTTGACATTTCCAAATTAATTTCTAATAAGGTTGTTTGTATTGCTTTATTTTTATTTTGTTTGTGTACCACCAGCAATCACAAGTAGCTTTGAAAACAGCAGTGATATAAGGAAGTAAGAATGGAATTTGCACCCAGAATGTTTTCCTATATTTTTTATCTACACAGTAGTATGTAGCACTTGGGAAGTGCTCATTTTGTATTAATCTCACAGCAGCAAGATAACAGGGTGCATGTACCTTAGTACTTTAGCCCAGAAGGGGAAGAGATTTGTACAGAAAAATTCCTGAGTATCTCCCCTGTCTCTGTCGAGTTCATATGGCTGAACAGTCTGAGAGCACACAGCCTGCCTGCTGCAGAACTGGAAGATACTCCAGGAGGTTCTGGCAGTTAATGGCCTTCCACTTCATGGGACCAGACTACAGCTAGTCCAAAGCTACCCCACTCCTTCCTTCCTACTTCTTCAAAATATGCATAATATAGGTGTCATGTCCTCAGCATCAAACTGCTTTGCCATAAAGATCCAGTCTGTAGGTCGATATTACTTACTAACACAGATACAGACACAGCTCCCAGCCAATTTGCCTTTAGCATCTGGCAAATGGGAAGATGAGCAAACAAAATTGCAACAAAGTCACCAAAATGCTGTAAAGTAGATTGAAAAAGAGGAAATGTCATCTCCAAAGTGCTATTTACAATGAGATTATTTTTTTTTTCCTCTGCACCAGCAGTAGTTTTGCAATTAAGGCATATGCCTTTCTCAGACAATTATTTGAAGTATTATAAAAATATTATTATTGCTGTTGTGGTTAGTAATAATTATTCTTTGTGTGTTGTTAAACTCTTTGAACTGACTGCCAGGTTTGCCTATTGCAGCAGGTAAGGAGGGGAAATAACAGCATCCTGAAGGTGCAGTTCCTTTGAACTGATCTCTGGAACTTTGATTTGGTGGCAAACATACCCTGACGTCTGAACGTACTGAAAAACGAGTTTTCATTCTGTGCAAAGCATGCTCCTAATGTAGGAAGGTACTTACTTTACTGTGTTACTGACCCAGAACAACAGAGGACAAGGAAATTTGATGGTCTCATCATGTTTAATAGTACTAAGTTTTACTGGACATGAAAACTTAAGCCTCCATGGGACTGTGAAATTTTATGGCATTTTTATTAGATGTTGGGGAAAATTGCATACCATTTATGCCTTAATATTGCCAGAAGTTTGTGACATATATGCACAACATGTTGGTGTCCGGCCTATCTGAAATGGGAAAAAGGGCTGTAGTTTTTCTCCAGTAAATAAAATTTTCCCTGCCTTTGAGGACAACATGCATAGAACAGGCTGTGTCTGTATCTGCAGGTTTCCTCAGATTTAGATCGAGGTGCCAATATGTAACTGTCACACAGTCAGAAATGGTTCCAAGAGCTCTCAGGAAGTGTTTGAGAATTAGTTAGCAAACATGGGCCAAAACTAGACTGGGCACAGAGAATATATAATCACAGTGCAGTGTTTAATCCACTAGTAGAGTCATAGTTTAAGAGGCTGTCTGCCTCTTTGATAAAGTGAAATATTATATCATCTTTCCAATTGTACTGTACATAAACCCTAATAGAAATGCGTGTAAAAACATAAACAGATATAAAGGTGCCACAGAATTTAATGAAGCGCTCAAATAAAATACTCAAAAGATGCACTCTTAGCACCACAGAGATAATTACAAGCCTAATTTAAACCTAGTAGGAGCTAGACGTCTAAACAACTTATAGGTCTAGACCTTATCTCTTCAGCCAGTCACAACACACTTCTGAAACTTCTTCCTGAAGCATTCAGTTAACAGAGTAGGGAAGAACAGACATTACGCACGCTTATGTGTTTCGATCCCAACACACATTTAGGAGCTGGACCCTAAATGACATGTATACCAAAGAGCCTAATCAGACAGCTCTGTAAGAGGGTTGGTGACAACAACCCCTGAAACATACTTCATTCCACAGATAGAAATCACCATGATCTCTGAAATATCTGCTGCATTCCTTGGGCTGGAAAAGTTGGTTGAGTTTTGATGAGAAAGCAAATTACTAGACAATGCGCAACATTGCAATATTCATAATTGCAGCTGATCTCACAGATTATACCAAAACTGTGATCTGTGAGTAAAAGGTGTTGATGGAGAGTTTCTGCTCTAGATTTTCTACTCTCTGGTTTCCTGGCTTTTAGAAGTTACAGGCAAGGCTGTAGGAGTCATCCAGCCCCAGTCACACATGGTGCTGGGTTCTCCCAGCTGGCATGGGACACACAGTGGCATCCACACAGAGACTGTGAATGAACCCATGTTAACTGTAGCCAGCTGACAGAGCCCAAGCAGCTGCCCTAAGGCTCACTGCCACAAGTTCAGTCATCACTGACCTGCCAGCTGAAATGTCCACAGATCACCCTTCATTCCATGGTGAATTTTTCCACGCACACGTGCAAGTGAGACCTAGAAAAGAAGTGCTGAAGCTCTGCTCTAATTTGCATCTGAAGTCTTCAGAGTCCAGGACCAGGCCACTATAATTTATGTAGATACTATAAAGAATTAGCAACCTGAGGAGTTAACTGGAAAATGATATGATGCCATTCCTGGGAAAATGTAACTACTGGATCTTTGGACAAGGAACAGTAGGACTGAAATAAAACCCCCTGCCCACAAATTTGGAGCAATTATGAAGTCTTTGGGAAACTGAGTACTTTAAGTAAAAAATTTAGTCCAGATCTTCCATCGGTTTTTATTTCAATGGTGCAATCCTAATTCATAGTAATTTAGTTCTGATTCTAAAAACGTAACCTTTTCAAAATTTGCTGCAATGTCATTAGGAACATGGTTTCGTTTTGGACTTGGCAGTTTTAGGTTTATGGTTGGATTTGATGGTCTTCAGGGTCTTTTCCATCCCTAATGATTCTCTGATTCTGTGATTTTACACAAAACGTATAGTTGCATGAGGAATAAGCCAAACCATGTGCATGTCAGTCAAGCAAACCAAATCTAGCATACATATAGGGAATTTAACAGAGGGCTTCACTTGGCAGATCTGATTTGAAGCTGAGAGTTGTCTTGAATAATTTTGGAAGAAACAATCTCTGAAACTGTGTCAGGTTCCACATTAAAAAAAAAAGAATAAAAAAAGGAAAAAAGTCACCTCAGAAAAAAAGTGCTGCAGCACTTGCTCAGCCTGTTCTTCAGTCTTTGACAGGGACAAAATGCGGCAGGGAGGGAAGATGTTTTCTAGCCTTATCTCATGCAATGTCTTCTGAAAAGTTGCTGCTGAGGCTGTTTCAGATGCTTGGTTTGCAGTTGCTCGTAGCAGTGAAGGTGACTGAGGAGGGGCTAAAAATAAGAATGCCCAGGGGAACTTGCTAAGTACTTGCTTTGCCTGTCGCTCCAGGGAAGCTAACATCAGTGCTAATTGATCCAAACACTCACACTGGAAGTGAATGAGATTGAGAGCTGCACAGGATGAGGCAGAATACCCAGTCAGAGTCTGCCAAAAAACAGTTCAACTTTTGTTTTAGGTATAAAGCAAGTTATTTGCTCCAGAGGCCAGAATCATGATAGAAGTGAAAATGTGGACTGAGGAAAGAGGGAGGAGAGGTGGAGACATAGCTGTGGACACAGTTCCTCACCAGCTAAAGCACAGAAATATGCTGCAGGGACAGGGACCTGGCAGCCAGATTGTATGTGGAGGGGAGATCCATATACCCATTTCCCTTTCTTAGGAAGATGGGACTTTTATTTTCTTAGGGATGAAGGAAAAGGCACAGTGTTCCTCCAGGGTAAAAATCCACTCTGTGGATGGAGGTACCCATGCAGGCAGACAATATGGAAAACAACCAAATCTGAAGAGGCATTTCCAGATGAGAGGTGCCATTAGCTGCCTTATCAAGAAACCACTACAACACCCTAATTTAATGTTCATTTGCCATCCTGCTCTACAGAAAACAAGCCAGGGGCTCATTTCCCAAGGCAGAATCAATTCCCAACAGATATTTAAGTCCTTTTTAAAAAAGCTCTGTGGATGAAGATTTTATTTACCTGCACACTTCAATATTTCACTACCCTTGGAGCAGATCAGACCACTACTAATATCTAACCTGAACATCCTAGCTACAGTTTAAGGCCGGTATTTTGCATCCAGCTACACATGAACAGGAAATTGTTTGTATCAGATTTAAATCGAATGGATTCCTTTGTTCTTCTTTGGAGTAGTCCTTTTCATGTTTGTAATAAGCTTCCCTCCTGACATGGCTTGACAGGCTAGTGACATGGAAGGTCCAGTCAGAATAGTTTGTATGTAGCTATACTTGAGAAAAGCAGAAAGAAAGCATGAGGAATATATAATCAGGTAGACTATGTATAGTATCTAAGGGGACAATCATCTTGTGCTCTTTCTACTTGGTCCTGTTGAAGGCTCATCCTCCAGGTATTAGAGGAGCAGTGCCATTTTACCAAGTCCATCAAGTCCTTTGCGCAGGGAACTGCAAAGACTTGTTTGCAGTCAGGAAAAAATACCGTAGGCATTTTGTTTTGCACGAGTCAATCAGCAGTGACACAGATGTCCAGCTTCACTGAGCAATTGGTGTTTAGGCTGCAGAGAGTACAGAGGTGGAAGAACTGCAGCCACCAAAACAGCCCCAGTGAAGACAGAGATGCTTAGGAATCAAAAGCACTCAGCTTGGCGTGTGGCACTATGTACAGAGTGAATGTTTGCTCAGGCCAATCTGACCCAAAGTAGCCTTTCACTTTGTGGCAGTGAGGGTGGAAGAAGCTGATTTTCTAATGCAACAGTGAATAAACAAATTCAATCAAAAATTCTGATTGAGTCAAAATTCAAGCAGGCTGTCCCCAGGCTTGGGAAATTCATCACAATCAGCCGATACTTCCCAGGAGCTTTCAAGACAAGGAACATGGTTTTATGAGTCAATGAACTCAAACCTGTTTTAGAAATAGGTTATATTTCCATCATTTTGGGGAAGGGCAAAGGAAAAAAACAACAGAGGAACAGTATTCCAAAAAGTGATAGAGAAGTGAGATGACACTGCCTAAGTAATTCATGGAAGATGAATTAACATCTAATCAATTCCATTGATAAATTCTTCAGGCATATCATTAAAGAGAAGACAGAGTTCTTTGCATATCATTAATGATGTGCAAAATTTCAACTCGGGGACTGGCTTCATCAAAGGCATAACAGGTAGATAGATTTCCATATAATGAACGTATTTCTATTCATTAAATTCTGCAAGTAGAGAAATAATGAGTGGTGGAAGTGCTCATTATCAGATACTGATATTTATAGAAAACCACCACATCGTGGGGGAAAAAAAACAAATCAATATTTATGAAGGACTGTTTTCCTATAAATGGAGAAAAACTTTGCTTTTTTATCATGTGTTCTTTGTTTAATTATCAACTTCTGCATTTTAATCAACACAAATGCACAATGTTTGTTAACAACCAAGTAACAAAAGGGCTTTACTCATTATTTCTCTGAGGAATTCACTTCCTTGTTAGATAATTGCAGTTTTCAGTACATCACATATACATTCTGTCCTGTACTTCCTATTTGCTTTGGTTTTCATGAAAATACTTTTTAGTTCACCCAAAAAAACAAGCTGTGACATTAATAAAGGGAGCCTAGAGAAATATATTTTCAGGGAGAAAAAAGGTTTTGACCAGATCAGGCTTGGATTTTTTTCTATTCTTTTCCAGGAAAAAAAAAATGTTGTAACCTTTAGGTTACTAGCTATTGTCATCCTAAGTAAAAACAAGATCATTCAATTAATACTTTACATAGTGAAAAAATGTTGGTCCATATCATGGGATTTAAATGCTTTTATTCAATACACAAAGACTTAATATTCATGCAAGTAAATCCTGTGGGTGCCAAGTAAAAGGCAAACCATGGTATTTAATGAGATTCTCCATCTGAAAAATGTGGTTATGCCTAAACCCCCTCTCCTTTACAACAAATCTAATATTTGATTTAGGTTAATGATGCCTCTTCTCAAATTAATCTTGCATCTTTAATTATTAAAATCTTCAGCATTACTGAAATTATTCTAATTATTCCCATTGCTCAGTGGTATTAGCAAAAATTATGCTTAAATTTAAAATCACTTTAATAGGGGCCATATTATTCTCATGCTCATTTGACTGTTTAATATTTCACCTCTGAGACAAAAAAGGTTGACTGCAGCCAACATCTCCTTTATTAAAATTATCTTTGCATTTTTGCCAGTAACTTAATAGGAATGAAAGTAGACCACTCCTATTATATTCTGCCCCTACCTTTCAACTAGCAAATCCCACCCCTCATATTATCCCCTCATTTATGCTTTTTAAAGTTTTATGATACTAATATTCTTTTATGATCTATTCAGTTTATCAGTGGCAAGGTTTTATGTACTTTTTCTGGTGAATTGCCATTGAGAAATGAAGATGGCTGTTTATTTCAGGTAAATAAAATTCCATGTCAGACTGAAATATTGAATGATTTTTTCCATTGTTTTTTCAATATGTCAGAACATATTGTGTAAATATAGGTTCTAAATGCAATATAAAGAGTCAGAAAGAGAAGAGAGGAAAAGATTTTAGAAAAATTCATATTGCTTTATACATAATCTGTTCATTTTTATCATCTGAAGCATGCTTGAATTTTAAGATGTGGAATTTCCTTTTAGCATATTTTATTTTAATATTTTTGTCTCATTTTGGGATGTACCACTGCTTTCAAAAGTCAGGTTCTGTTCTGATTTTCTTTGCATATTAGAGCTGGCAGCTAACTCCCAGTAATGAGTAATCCAAAACTTGACTCTGAACACTGTGGACTGAAGACCTTCATATGCGGAAGAAATCAGTCAGTACTATGGCACTATTCTGGCATTACAAGATAGATATCCATAACTTTGGGATTTATTTGCTGGGGTGAGGATGGACCTGAATGTTTACAGATGAAATATTTATCAGTACAGTGAAAAACTATGCAATTTCTTCATGTAAGTGCAACACCCTCTTGACCAGGGTGGAGTTCAAGTCCTTAATTCTACGTGACAGATTTAAAAGTCAAACAGGTTTACTGTGGCCAGTCTGGGCTTGCCAATACAGGTAGTACAGCTTATACTTTGCCTGTCTTGCTGAGAGCATGATGTACTGCCATGAAATATTTTAAATGCAAAAGCACATGTCTGGCACCTCTGGACACAAGTTAGACACCATTATCTTGGGAAGATGTGAACTAATGTCTACAACTGCCTGAAAAGAAGGAACTGGACAAGGATTACTTCTCTGGGTCAGTCATTACCAAGCCACAGATTTCTCTCCACCTTTTCCTACTCTTTTTCCTACTTGCCAGCTGACTGCTCCTGGGGCAACATACGTTCTTCAGTATCCTACATGCTTAACTCACATTTTAAGACAGATCTGTGAAGCCATTTCAACCCCTATAATCATGTGTCCTGTTAATGTAAAACTGGACATGAGTTCTCCTTCCACTGGGCTTACTCACCAGAGTAAGGGCTCCAGAGAGGAGCCCTGGTGGAAGTGTCAGCTGGCACCATTATGATACAATTTTCAGTATTTGCATCATTATGTGCACATCCACAGTATCTGGTATTCTGCAAATTAATTAGAAACACTTCAGGCTTCAACAAAAGGAGCAACACCTTCCTCTACTTGCCTCATCATAACCTCTTTCTTAAACAGATTAAATCCTTTCTTAAATAGATCAAATCAAGATAATAACTTTCTTGGGGAGCATTGCCTAGAATAATCAGATTTCTCAGGGGAAGATACTTATAATTAAATATATTGAGACTGGACCTCTATCTGACATTCACACTTACTAGTTCGGTAGCTGAAATACATTGGAATCAAGTTAATTCAGGAGGTTTCTCAGCTACAGCAATCTGGTTTTAATAATATTTCATTTATCTGGAGCTTTGATGGAAGGTTGTTTTGTTTTGCATTGTCTGTATATTTCAAAGATAAGAAAAAGCTGGCAGTGCTAAACTAATTTATTGATCACACATTAAACATAGACTGGTATTTGAGAACTGAGAAAACATGTAGTGCTGATGTGAATGAGGAAATGGTAGTGCTCAACTTGGGACTGTCAAAAAGTACCATCAGTGCTGCTGCACTAAACCTAGTCATATCATCTTACAGTTGGTCCAAAATGTTTGGAGGAGCCCATAAGACCAGTCATGAGGCCTTTCCTGGATTTTTCCCACCTTGGAGTTGGCTACTTCCACTTCTTGATATCTGGATCTCTAACAACAGGGCAACACCTGATCTGATACACATTTAAAACCACCTTTCATACAGTTCTTAAACGTGGACTATTGATTTGGGAGACTATAATAACAGCCCTCCCTGTCTTGTCAATGCATATGTATGGGCTCTGAAGAGAATTATTGATCCTTTAAACTCTAATAGATCCTACATGCTTATGAACTACTTCAAATGTATCTATTGACCTCTACATCTGCACTTTGTATATTTGAATTATTCTTAGGAAACCTTTAAAACTTTAATTATTGACAACTAAATACATCACTGTAGAACCTCTGGAGACTTCAGCCACTACTGTCAGAGCAACTACCTTGAATGCACACTGAGAGACTCTCATTTAGGTCTCATGTTTCAATTTTCAGCAGAAATCTCAAGTGTAGGACAACTCCTGCCTACCCAAGATTTGTGGTCTCACAATGATTTAATGCTCTGTCACATACAGGCGTTTGTGGAGCTCAGCACACTAAAAATACCTCAGACATGATCAAACATGATCACAGGGAATCACACACCACAAGTTCAATAATAGTAGAAAATTATGTGGCAATTATCTACGCACGCTGGTTAAGAGCAAGCATTCAAACCCATGGCCATGTCTGTAGCTGCCGTGGAGGTTTCCTTGGAAACCTCTGGGGGAGAGGGCACAGAAGAAGAAAAAGATAACTGGTGGAGGCCCTCCAAGAGAGCCAAGCTCCCCCAGGAAAGTGAAATCACCATGGTCTAACCCAGGAAATTCCAGAGTAGCCATCTGGAGTGTCCATCATTTCCTCCCTCCCCCCAAGATCTTTGTACTATCCCCTGTTATCTCCTGGGCCCCTACTCCTCTCGATCCCATAGGACCAGGTAGCCTTGGTCCTTCCCTAAACTCCCCCAAAACCCCTGGTGATTGGTCCTGTGAAGTAACTCTTATGTGGGTGTCTGAACCTTGCTCCCTCTCTTGGTCCCTGCCTTCCCCCTGTGAAGAGCATCTGGCAATAAAGCTACTCAGATACAAGGTAAACCAAGGGCCCTCTCGTCATTCTACTTCAGCGGATAGCTAACCAGTCCTTAGTCCCTGCACTATAATGCAGGCTGCAGATTCTCTGGCTAAGTGTCCATGGGACGCTGCCAGAGTGCCTTTAGGACAGGGGCACTCCTGGAAATATAGCCAGCTGGAACCTGTCTGAATAGCCGGGCTGGACAGAAGAAAACCCCCTAGCTATACATGTCCACCCCTCAGGGAGGTTTAGGCATTCAGGGAGGTTTAGGTTTAGGTAACCAAATCCTTAAAACACAAAACACAAATCCCTTTTAGGGCCCCACATGGACTCTACTTGGTCGGTTAACCCTACTGCTGTCTCAGTTGGGACAGTAGCTGCAAAGCCACTCACTCATTGTGTTTTGGTGCAGAAGATTAAAAAAAGGAGACTTCCCTGGAGAGTGTTTTAAGGAAACACCTGTCATTCCACACATTGGAAGCATTACTTCTTTTTGTTTCTGGTGCTTTTCAAGACTTTTTTGGTCCAAAATTTCTTTGTGTGAATGTTACTTGAGTCATGCAGTTTCAACAGCAGCCTGCAAAACAGTCCTTTACAAATTATTTCTTATGTATCCAAATTCAATTCCAGTTTCAAAAAGACTCAAATTTTCATATAAAAATCTGGGCCTTAAGTTCTATTTGAATTCCTGTGTCAACATAGATTTTCAGTGGAGAAAAAAATTACACAACCTTTCCTGAAAATCATATTTTAAGAAAAGATCAACTCTGACAACTTTTTTGTTTAATGAAAAATCAAAGTAAAACCTTTCAAATATGTCTACACTTGTTAAATGTAGTGTTTCACCTTTTGCTTCAAAATTACTTTTGGGAAATCAAACTGGTTTTATGTAAAAGAACAGTAAAAATACAGAAGTACGTCATGATTTAATTTCTGAATGAAACTGTTTCAAGGTTTCTGATACACATTGTGTTAAGCCAAAGATTTTTGCAATCTTATTTTATGGGAAAATTCAAATTTTTTGTTCAGTTTCTGGACATTTTCCCTCTCCAAAGAAACATAAATGTTAGCTATTACTAATATTTTTGCTAGCACAACACAAATCTATTTACCAATATGAAAAGCTCTTCATCCAATGAAGCATAATACCAGAGGGATAGACTATATTTTTCTGTCTCACATCCTCAAATGGGTGCAAACAGTCTGAAAATATCTATTCCCTAATTTTTGCACATATGATCCACATTTTAGACTCTGCCTGAATGAATAAGACCTCCTACATCCACTCCCATGAATGTGTAAAGTTACCTCAGAACTGTGTCGATGAAGATAGCAGGCTGAACAGGATTTTGGAAGCTACCAAATCCTTAAAACACAAAATATTCCTCTAGTCCATTAAATACATTTACTTTTCTCAGGTACACCCAGGGGCAACTTACAGAACTAATACACACTCTTTTTACCTCTTGAGACTGAAGGATAAAGTCCTTCCTTTCAAAAAATGAAGATTGTGAAAAACACAGTGCAGAAGGAAGAAAATTTTGCTTTGCGTTTAGCAATTGTCAATGCCTTCACTCAGAACGTAATAGCCTTGTGCTTGATGGTTCACTTTACTGCCTAAAGAATTTCAAAATCTCTGAGGAGAACATCTTAAACATTGTGCCTACACCATTCCAGTGCCTCCTGCTCATTTGGATTCCCCAGCAGCGCTTGCACCTTGTGCTGACCTCAGAGATTCACTGTCTTAGATGCGTTAAGCAGCGTCCTTTGGGAGGACTCATGCCTCTACTCTCACAACTTTATCTAAGGATTATTTGTTTCAAACTGTGTATAATGTTCTTGGGCTAGGGACTGAGGTTAGCTCTCCCACCTCCTGTATAAAAGTCCCATTCCTTCTGGTTCAGTGATCTAGACAACCCCTACCCCCTGAAAAGTGAACAGACTAGAAAAAAGTGGGCATCTCTAAACAGTCAATAACACTCAAGATACTGGTTAGCCCCTCCCAGGAGAAAACTATGACCTGTTAGGAGGACAAGAACTTGCCCAATCTCTCCCCTCTTTGATGTTAAGAAACTCATTTAATATTGTATAAATAAAATTATGCTGTATTAAAAGATCTTTTTTTTGAAGGAAAGCATGTGCATTTCACGTAAGCCTAAATCCAGGGAGTGCTTGTGGAAAGCAAACATAAACTGAGTCTTCTGTGTGATCTACACAGGAAACCTTGATGTCCTGCCAGATACAGGTAAAAGTCCATTAGAATTTTCATGTTAAAAACTAGAGAACCCAAGTGTCTTCATGGTAAAGCAACATTCAAGCAGAAGATTTTGGACTGCAGTTTTAGAGGTATCTAAATTTTCTGTATATTTGATCAAACAGATTGGTGTGTCTTTGCTCTCAGAAAAAATATCTTCTGCCATATTCAGCCTTTTCATTGAGAATTTAAGCCACAACTTAGTTGCATTCACTCATTTGAGATTGGTAGGTCCTGCAGTGATAGTAATTTAGGCATTCTACCCTTCTGGCTTTTAAATACATTTAACTGAAAAAAAAATCTTATCCCTTTCATCTCTTATTAAATGTGAGAAATCTAAGATGTTTTTGATCTTCCCAGTAAATAAAACTCATTTCTGGTCAAATGCCAAAGCAGTATTATTTAAGCATATTTTATGATAACTTAAATATTCACAAAATTTACAGAGAGTAAAGAAACAGTACCAAATAACATAAAGTCCAGGAATGTTGCTCCCTGAATGTGTTGCCATGTGAAGAGCCCTTAGGGGGGTCAAATCAACATCAAGGATGAACAGAATTGCAATCAAACAAAATAAAGTTACCTGAGAAGCCCTAATTTTTTAGTCTATCTTGTGTTCCGTAAGTTTTCTGGCCTGGGACAGAATTCCCTCCTGTGTACAGCAGACAGGGGAGAGGACACCTGGAATCTTCTTTGGTCTGAGGAATCAAAGAAATACATGCTGAAAAATTTTCCCAGGAAGTTCAAACTTTCCACATCCCATGCAATTGGCAGCAAGTCTGAGACAAGTTCCAGAGGATCCCTCCAGTATTACCAAGCCTGAAGTTTGGGACCATGTGAAAAAAGTACTGCATTTTGCCCTACTTCCTGGGCCAGGCACAAACTGGCCAGCAAAGCATCATTCTTCTCTGGGAGAGTGCTGACCCTCTTATGGAGCCATGTACATCCCCAAAACCAGGCATGATTCCAGGCACACTTTGGCTGCCTGCAGCTTTGGGACTCCAGGTGATCAAAAGCCCCACTGTGAGAGCCCAAAGACCAAGCTTTGTTTAGGGAGTTTGGATGAGAGCAATCAGAAGCAGCTCCTACCATGTCAATCCCCAGCACACTGTTAGAACTTGCTATGCCAGCAGCTCCCTTCTGTCCTTTATCACTTGTTCATATCACTTTGTTCTGTGGCATCAGAGCAAATTTCTGTGCAAGACGGTGTCTCAAAAGACAAAGAGGATAGTCTGGATTGGAGGTCTTTATTCGCAATTTGCAGATAGGAAAACATGGGGTCAGAGCTTTTGTGGAGGGAAATTATTATTCCCATGTAAAGAAAAAAACTCTGGGGAAGAGACATCATAGCACTAAAGAGTGCATCTTGTGTGGAAGTGCTGGCAATGCAGTTCCACCTGCAGCAGCACCGTGAGTCTGGGCCAGTACCAGCAATGGGCAGCTTGTGGGTACATCTTGTCCAGTGCACAGACTGCTGACTGGGTCCTGGAGAGAAAGGCAAATGACATCTGGAAAGTGAGGGGAAAGCTCATGTAGGCAGAAAAGGGGCAAAAAAAAAGCAGAAACGTAAGGAAGCTCTTAGGAGGCTCCTGCAGCATGTTCACAAAGCACTGGACAGGGAGTTACATCCCTTTGCACATGGGAACCCAAGTCACTGCTGCAGCCAATCTACATTTTAACTCTTACCTCCTTCCCTGTTACTTTCCAACAGACAGCAGTGTATTGTAAATCCCTAATTGTGTATGTAAGTAATAACAATGTATCTGTAGGGCATTTCCTGAGGATTAATGGCCAGCTGGGATGAAACTGATGGCCCGAGGTGAAGCCAGAGGCTATTGAAAACACTTGATCATTTAGCCACTTGAACGCTGCTTAGCATAATGTGTCCAAGGGTAGGACACATTACCAGACGCTTCCCTCTGTGCCAGACAAAAAGGAGTTGGGTCTGATACTTTAAAGAAATGCTCTTGCATCTCCCACAGCAGCCCTGAAACTGTGACAGAGCAGAATAAAGATCCACTGAAAATGCCCTGTGCTATACTCATTATTGCTGTAATAAAACGAAAGTGCTGGGAAGGGGAATACCGACAGTAGGGTACAGTTCCACTGCAGCAAATAGGGTATAACACTGTTAAGACAACACAGTTTTACCACTCTGAGATCAGATTCACACATTATTGATTTGCTTGGGTGATGTTATATTTTGATAATTTGTCTAGATGTCAGAGTCACGGGTCCTGTTGTCCTGGGATCTGAACTCAGAATAAAAGCCTGGTTCTTGGCCCAGAGGACTTACAGTACAATTTTAACAATCCTTTGCTGAACATCTCCAAATAATTAATTCACTGTAATCTACATTAGCCATTTCAGTTTACCTGAATTATCTTACAGCACTCTGCCTAGCTGATAATCATCATTACCTTTTAGAGTAAAGTGCAACCAGCAGTAACTTTGCTTCATGGAGCTTTGAATAGCTAGAATGTTAAAGAGCTTATTAAAAACAAATTGCCAGCAGAAAATTGTATTCCACACTGCCACTTCTGTTAGAAAAAAACCCCACTATGAAATAGCAATGCATAAAAAAGAGAGATTTACTTTCCTAATGCCTGAGTTTAAGTGGGAAAAAAGGCCATATAATTAAACTTTCAGTGTTCTGGTGGAATATTTAGATCTGAAGTTAGCACAGGAGACAACAAGCTAAATTCTGACCCCAACTGATGTAATTTCAAATTCTGAACATCTACACTGAACTCAGTGTAATCACTCTGGGTTTGCACAGGTGATAATTGGGCCATAATCTGGTCCCTATATACATGGGTTTCCTACATGACATTTCAGAAAACTTACAAAAGCTTTTCAGAGTAAGATTAAAGTCCCTGGGGTATCTTTATTTCACATGTCAAAGCCCAAATTGTTTCTAGGCACAGAAGTGATCTGGCATAAATTCAGCCTCAGAGCCAATGTCTATAGCCACGTTATGAAACTTTGTAAATGATGGGGATGTTAAGGGTGGATAGTGGTTTTGCCATTACAAGCAAAGGGAAGGGAAATTGCAAGGTTTGCTATGGAATGATTTTAACCATTTTCAAAAGGACCCTGTTTTAAACTCATTACTTTTTAAATTCCACTGAATTTTAGCACCTTAATGCCAAAGGCATCGTCACAAACAAAAAACAATGGTCACGACTGATTTTGCTATATTTGAGCCTTTGTAGAATTATTATCAATTTTAGGATCAGCTCTGCCATAACAACTTAATTCTATGTTTATACAGCCATAAGTAGAGCTCCTGCTGTTTGCTGTGGTGCACCTGTGGATCTTAGCTCCTTGGATTTCAGCTAATGATGAAGCTCATAATTGTAAGGACCTCGCAGTGTATGTTTGTAGCCATATACAGCCCAGGCCTGAGGCTGCATGAAAAGGCCAAAATGAAAAGAAAAAGATGTTTACAAATTCTTTGTACTTTTCCTGTGAAAGGTCCTATTGGGTCACTCTCTGCATCCAGACACTGGACTTGTCCATTGGGACATGATGAAATTGATATCATCTCATTGCCTTCCCAAAATGAAGGGTGCTCTCTTCCCCAGAGATTTTCAAGGTGCTTTCATTCACCAAACTTCTTTAAGGCTTCTGCTTAGGTCAGGACCTTCTGAGGGCAAGCAGGCTCTCTATGCTTTGTCCCCACTCTAAGCTAAGTCTGATCTGTCACCAGAAAGCCATCCATTTCCTCAGTGTGGGAGCTGTGGATATCCCTGCAAATGTTCTTTCTTTCAGGGCTTTTCACCTCTTTAGGGTACACATAATAAAGTCAGAGAATTATTCAATTTATTTTATTTCAAGAAGATCCTTATCATCTCCTCAGAATGGCATTATAATTTGAGGTAAGCAGCTGTAGCTGAGACCTACATTTTGGCTCCCTGACCTCATGTCTGCTTACTGGAGAAACCGCTACATGTTATATAGCTCCAGTCTGTCCTAGTGATTTTATCCTATAATATTTCACAGTTATTGTTAAAACTTACAAAATGCAATGGAATTGCACTGCAACGGAATTGAAAGACTTAGTAGACTAGAAAACGAAGGGTAGCTATCACCCAAAAACAAGATAAATACTGTGAGGTTTCATTTTGCCTTTTTGTTTTCTGTTTGTGGGGTCTTTTTCTTTCAAATTTCCCTAATGAACCTGCACCAGCTGTCTGAATACTACAGAGATTCAAAGAAAATCATTTCCCTAGTATATATACTGACCTGATACTATGTTTTAAATCTAGTCAGCATGGGAAATGGTAACTGAAATCACTATAAATTAATTGTTCTAGTTTTAGGCAGTACAGACGAAAATTATTCTTGGATGTAACAGAATGCAGAACAACTCCTGAAAAAGGATACACATATGTGCACTAAGTGATCTCTTTCTTTTTCCAGGAGAATTATTCATTGTCAAAGAAAATTTACATTTTTAATCAGTTCTCATTTCTATATTGTGCTTCACCAGCCATCACAGACATGTCACAGATACTTACACTTATACTTACTCACAGAGTAGTCCCAAGCAGCTTTAGTGGGACCATTCCAGGAACACACTTTTTCTGCAGAAGAGTACACAGGAGTGTATCAGAGCTTGCCAGATTGGAGCCATGTTAATGGCCAGCACTTTGGATTCACTAAAACAGAGTAGAAAGGAACAACCTACCTCCTCTTGCCCAGAAAGGTCCTGGTCACAAAAGAAAGATTCTTACGTAGGAAAATGAAATTGTATTTTCATTTTTGTCCTCCATAAGACACAAACCCTCCCTTGAAATTCTCAAGAAAACACTCCTGGAGATTAGTTTTTTTTTAATGTTCTGAGTCACCACACATAGTCCAGGCTCTGTGCTTTGCCATCTGCAGCCACATTCCCCTCTGCCCCATTCCCACCTGGAAGAAGGTTGTGGCCATCCACCATCTTCTGCCTAGCAGATACTGCGGTCTCAGAAAACTGTCCTGCGATCTCCTTCAATAAAAGCCGGTGGTAATGCAACCTAAATTCAGACACAGAACTAAGCTACATGTATAAATTACCTTGATTCATCAAAATAAGGCTGACAGAGAACTGCTAAAATTGACTTTCTCAAACCAGCAATTAAAGTTTTATTTTGTGCATAAACACACTTATTAAAGTATTATGCAAACTACACACATTTTACTGATTATCATGATAGATTACATTACAAATGGTTAGGCTAAAATGCCCAACATAGACACAAAGAGTGGATTAGTTAATCATATTGCTGAAATTGTAGAGATTAATCTCCTGCCATGGTTTTATTTGGAAGTGTAAGGCTAAATTTCCATATCAAAACTTTAGATTTCCTAAGTACAACAATTAGCTATGAAATATGGAGGACAATTACAGCTCTTCCTTCTCCTTTACTCTTTGTGTCTGAACAAAAAAACAAACAAAAGAAGTTAAATATCGCAGTGCTTCAGGAGAAATGTGTAGATTTTCATGAGAAATACATAGCATGTAAAGACAAAGAGTAGGTTAAGACAAAAGCTTTAATCAGTGAGATTTGAAATAGTACATTGCAAGTCAATGGGAAATTTTTTTTATATTTATGGCTGAATGCATTTTAATAATAGAGAAAAAGGAATAATTGAAACAAGTGAATATAAGGAAATATATTAAATAGTGAGAAAAAAAGAGTGAGAAGTATTTTAAAAATCCGTATTTTACCCATTACTTTACATTATAAAGTAATCCTACTGCCTCCTGTCCAGGGTGGATGGGCCCAGAGTCATTTTGGTGTTGGCTTCCTTTTCTGGGATGGTACAGATTGAATCTCCAGATGAGGAGGATCACAGAGGAGCCTGTAGTTATCACTTATTTCCTGTCACTCTCACAAACTATCCCCAAAACTAGATGTGTATTGGTGCTACATGGATGAGCATCTGCTCATTGGGCAAAATATTTGAAGAATATGCTTGTTTTAGGGCATCCTCAGCAGGTTCTCCAGTGTTGCACTGTTTGGGATGTGCAGGAGGAAGCAGGTCCAGGTGAGCAGCTCTTACAGAACGCAGCCAGAGAGACAAGGCCTCTCTTGGGGCTGTCTCTATGCAGGATGAGACCTCAGATTCCAAATTTGTAAAAACTAAATTAAATTTTACCTCGTGTTCCATTGCATGATCTTGATACAAAAGTAGAGAGGATCTTAATAGGCTGTGCAAAAATCACATTTGCATTTGGCTGGGAAACGTCCACAGGGGTCTTGGATCTGGCAGGGAAGAGTGAATGGCATTTTCTTGGCTTGCGGCAATCTCTCTGCCTAATGTTTTGTGACATTTCCTCTGAAATGCTAACAATTAATACTCAGTATATTTTTATTTTTCCTAGCACTCCTGAATCCAAGAAATAAATGAAACATGAGCCATGAATGCAGTCAAAAGAGAGACTCATGCTGTTTGTGGGTTTTGTCAGCACTATGATCGCTTACTACAATTTAACAGAGCTGATGATCTCAGGTTGTTTCTTAAGACAGTAACTTTAACTGCAAGAACAGTCCTCATAACCTTCCTTCTTTCCTTGAAACAGGTACTGTACAAATGCAATGTGGAAAGCTTTTCGTGTCCATTCTTTCAGTCTAAACTGTGTCTCCTTTATTAAATATCCCCTTTCCTTCTGATTTTCTTTTACAAACACTATTTTCAAGAATAATGGTGTTGTTAAAACCTGAGGGGTTGGTTTGTTTGTTTGTTTGGGGTTTTTAAAGCTATTTCTAATAGATCATATTTGCTTTCTTGCATTGAAATAAAAGATGAGGAGTTTGAGAGATGTAATTCTGCAGCTCAGAGGTATAAATCAGTAATTAAAGCACATCAGTTTTAAAACAGAGTAAATTATATGAAAAATAAGTGCATAAAATGCAGAAGAAGGCTTTTTTTCTTAGTAAGAGTCACCAAATAAAGCAGTAGACTTACAGAAAAGAAAACATGCTTGATCCAGCTTTCTTCTGAGGACAAAAATATGCTACAGATTTTTAGAGCAGGTTTTAGAGTTTTGTTTCTTAATGCAAATGTATTTCATTTCCTGCTAATTAAAAATTGTATTGTATATTGAATTTATACTAGTAGCACAAGGGGCAATAATGAAATGTAACACAATTTCATCAAGGAAATAAATGAGAAATTGTAGTCTGGATCATATCATGACTTCCAAAATTTGCTTTGTATAGATTAGGGGAGGCATTGTTGTTGGCTTGGGTTTTAGAACAGGTGGAGTGTTTTGATTTTTTTCTTTTCAGAAAGGTTGATTTTGTAGTTAAATGGAAACCGCTTCAAACTACCAAGCATTTCAGTGCAAACTGCATTGTCTTCTGAAAAGCATTTTACATCTTATATTTTGAAAAACTCCATTTGAGAGGTCTGCTTCCAGGTATTGCACCTAAAGCCTGAAAGCAACAGAGGTGATACAAAAAGGGATGAATTCCTGAGAGAAAGCACATTCTTAGCCTGATTGCCTGTTTAGTTTGCTCAGCTGCAGCTAAACTTGTTCTAAACGCACACTAACCAGGGCAAGTTTAAGTCCGGTCTATTCCAAATGCTGAACACCCACTCTAGCAGAGTTCTCTGCTCAGACTAATGTGCTCTGTCATGGATTTATGGCCTCAGCAGAAAATGACAGCGAGGTCTATGGGCTTCTTGTGGTAGATGAATGATGTTACTGAAATCCAGTAATCTATTAGAAAAATGATATAGGAATAGTTCATATTGCTATTCAACCCTCAGCCCTTCATCAATTTGGTATTTTAGTTTTTAAAATGTCTAATGAAGGAAAAGATTAGGGAAGTGGTGAATCATTACCCCTGCTCAGCTGGATAGGGCCTTAGAAAAAAGAAGTGTCATTGGCTGTACCTTACTGAAGAAGGAGCAAAACAACTTTCAATCTTCCCAAAGCTATTTAAAATACATGTGGGTTGGTACTTATATAATATTTATTATTCAGATTTAGCACTGCAGTAACACCTGAAGATACTAAAGATCAGAATCCCAAAGTGCTCTACATTGTAAAAAACACACCAAGGGAGACAGTCCTTTCCTCGAATGGCAATCTAGGTAGTTTCCCCCCCAAAAAAACTTAATAAAAAAAAAAGAAAAAACACAAAACAACCTTAAAATAAAAACAAACAAACAAAACAAACAGAAAAAAACAAAGGGAAAATAGATGTTGAAGAGACTTATCCATGCCCACAGAAGTTAGGAAGTCTGTGGCAGAACCAAGAGAGTCTCCAGCCCAGCTGTTCATCCTGTACCTTTTTGAAATTCTTCAAATGCTATTTAGTATGTTCTTTATAACATTCTAGGCTTCTTCAAGATTTAAAAAAAAAGCCTTGTCTGTGGGAGGGTTAAAGGCAACAGTCTCATTGTACACATGGCTCCATCAACTCCCACTGTTTCCATGGACACACTAGTTAACGTCTGACATTTTTGACAGTGTCTTATGACAAGGTTATTTCAGAGAAAACCGAAAAGGTGACAGGAGAGGAAAGTTGGTAGTAGAGAAATACAGGTTCTGTGAAACTGAGTGGAGACTACTGATTTTAATGGGGTATTTACACACACAAGGAAAAGATAGAATTTCTTTTATATGTTCTAAATATTTTCATCATTTACCTTTCATGTTTATTGTGTTCTGCCAAAGTATTTGATACGAGTGTTTGAGCTCTCAATTAGCTGTGTAAAATGAGATATTATCTTGTCATCTAATTTTTAATTTCTTTTGATTCTGTAATTTGCAAAAGAAAAAAAATTAGTACCTGAAGTAAGCTCCTGGCAGTGGCTGCAGCCTCTCATGGCCCATGTTCACAGCTGTACCCAGTCTCTGATTTCTACACTGTCATCATTTACAGCATCAAAGGGACAGTTAGCTCGCTTCTGCTCTGTTCCAAAAATCAAAGCAAATTCATTAAATTATATATACATGTACTTGACAGTTTGTTTTAGATGTTTTACTTTAAAACCCAGTGGAAAGTATCTTGCTTTGATATAAATAGCACTTAGTGTGGTCCAAAAAACCTAAAGGGATATATTTTTATAAAACTGTCTTTTGCATCTCAGAATGAAATGTGCTGTCATTTCCAAAATGGTGAAAAAACCCGAACCTTTCACATCACTTTCCAAAATAAACAAAACCTCACTAATACCTATTTTGTTCTTGTAGAGCTAGAGATGATTTATGAGACCTTCAGACAAGAGCCTTCTAGGGAGACCTCAGAGCAGCCTTTCAGTACCTACAGGGGACCTACAGGAGAGCTGGAGAGGGACTTGTTTACAAGGACATGTAGTGACAGGACAGGGGTAATGGCTTTAAACTGAAAGATTTAGATAGGGTATAGGACAAAATTCTTTCCTGAGAAGGAAGTGAGACACTGGAACAGGCTGCCCAGAGAAGTTGTGGGTGCCCCATCCCTGGCAGTGTTCAAGGACAGATTGGATGAAGCTCTGAGTAACCTGGTCTAGTGAAAGGTTGCTCCTCCTGCTCACAAAAGGAGGATTGAAACTAGATGATCTTTATGGTCCCTTCCAACCCAAACCATTCTAAGATTCCATGACATGGTTCTAAGACACACAACTCATTGCTCGACTTTGAAGAGCCTCTGGGAGTAAAAGAAAAGAGAAAGTAAATAAAGAGTCTCCATGGTTACGGATAAATGAATATCATCTGCTGAAAACAAAACAACACCAAGAGCTGCTCCTGAACCATTGATATGAGCACACTAAAGTAAAAATCTCAGTCTCAGACAAACTAAACTGCAGCCCTGATTATCTCAAGTCTCATGTGGCTATGGGTTTTGAAATAAAAACTTGACTTGAGATGCAAATGTCAAATACGGAGGCTTTTCACAAACTACCACTATGGATCTGGGCATCTCTACTTAGTTACTCTGAAGGTGTATCTTTTCATTAAATCACAGATTTTTATGGCTGCTATAAGCATTCATATCTAATTTAGACTTTTGGGAAAAAAAGGTGGCAATTTTTTCATTAAATAAGGTAACAGAAATATTTCAGATCCTATTGCCTTACTTCTGCAAAGAAATTGTTCATGTCCACTTCTTGTGGAACCCTAATCTTTGACCACCTAGATTCAAATAAAAAATGACACATCAGATTAATGATTAATGGACTATTAATAATTAATCTCTTAGATAGAAATAGCTTTCTTCAAGAAAAAATTCTTACATAGGGGTCAGTACCTAAAATAATTGTATTTATATTATAAGATCTGAGATTGAAACTTTAGGTATGTTTTAAGGGCAATAATATCACAGCAATGACAGATGGATAATTTTATATTTTGCAATTATTTTTGTCAGAGATTTTTCCTTCCTTCAGCCACCTATGCTCCCTGTTGCCATTTCTTGCCTGTGATATTTTCTTTTCATGGCTGTATGAGGAAATTGTGTCAGATATTCAGCCTGACCAAGGCCTGATTCAGCAGCTTGTAGAAAAAGAGGAAACCAAAGGACAATGGTTATGATTTGAATAAGTGTCTAAGAAGAAGGACAGTTCAAAAATGTAATAGGACTATGATTTTTTTGTTGGAGTTACACCCCACTCAGGAGCAAAAGTAAAAAGTATAGTAGGAACCCATTGATATATGGAGAAAAGGCCCAAGGAAGAAATTACAGGGGCTTTTTATGTTACAGATTGCAAGAGTGCAGTGCTGCACTGGTCAGGTACTACCTGATTGTTTGACAACTTGAAAATTTACATTATAGTTTACATTATTTTCAGAAATTCTGTCATTTGTAAGACTCCAAGAGGGGTTGGTGGTCTAAGCTAAAGGTCTTAAGCAGTTTGCTTCCAAGGTAGAATACAAAAAAAATTTGCCTATTCCCTACCTCAAAATAGTAATGTGTATCTCATAGGTTTATTGCTCTGTTCCTTCATCCTCCTAATTCCACTTCACCCATTCTGGCCTCATCAAGATCTGTTCTAACTCAGTTGGTCAGAGGATGCTGCTAATAACACCAAGGCTGTGTGTTTGACTCTCACATGGGCCGTTTGCTTAAGAGTTGGACTTTTGATGATCCATGTGGGTCCCTTCCCAGCTCAGAATATTCTGTGATGTTTCAGTGATTCTAGTGAGCCAGCTGGCCAGGACACAGCCCCAGTTATTGCCCTGCAAATGCCAGTCTCATTTTGCTGTTAAAGACCCTCCTTGACACAGCTTTCACAAGCACTGCTCTGAAACCAGTGTTTTCCCAGACAAGAGACATTAGTAGCCCCAAACTGTTCCCAGAAAGCAGTTTGGATGAAACCTTTCTGCCTTAGGAAAAATGAGTTATCAGCATGGTACTGGTTATGTCACTTGCACTCAGGGCCCAGGAGAATGTCCTGGACCGATTTTCTCAGTCACTGTCTGAAAAGGCTGAGAAAAAGTAGAAACTGTTGACATTGAACAATGAGATAAGGGAGTCCCAAACAGTTTTCACAGGCTCTACTCTTCCCCCCAAGACACTTTCTCTCTGATGACATTTTTGCAAAAATAAGGAATGGTGGCAACATGGAAACTTCATTTCACATGTTAAAATAATCAGTGCTTTATACTCTATTAAATGTCTGTTTAAATAATGGACAACATTCTTCTTAATAGTCCAACAGCACAGCAATGCACACCTCTACTTAACAAAAATCAGAAAGTACAGAGCAGTGGTACAGCCCTGTACCATAGGTGACCCTATATACAAGAATTGCTTCATTTTATCCTTTTGAATGAAAATATCAAGCAGCATTTGAAGAACTGGGAGACCATCTCCTCATCAAGCACTGGGTGAGGCCTCACTCGTATGCTACTGCTGCAGCCACTTTGGCTATATGCAGTGTAAGCAGAAATTGTCTCTCTTCTCTGTGGGCTCCTTTGGAATAGTCCATTTTGTCACTGCCCTGCCTTCCCCTCAGCTGTTCGTCCACAGGTGAAGTGAGCTGTTTGCTCCTCTCCTTGAACACCCCAGGATGGAAACTTGTTTCTCTGTTGTTTTGTGAGCAGTGGAGAATTGTCACAAGCAATTTTATGATCACCTGGGGGAACAGAGAGATGTAAAAGGTATTTCAAAGACAGCTACCTAACTGTGTGTGCTGGTACTGAGAGACTTACTCTGGGTCTCTGAAGTCCTGAAACAGCACTGAGCTGTGTACCTTCTCCTCAGCCTTACCTCTGATTCAACACAAGTTCAGAGCAATGAACTTCCCAGCCATTTAGAGTTATGGGAGTGACGATCTCTCATCGTGAGCATCTCTTACCAAGCAGCCAGTGGCAGGGTAACTCAGGTTTGAGCTTTGTCAGGAATCTCAGCTACTGAGACAAGGAAGTCTTGGTGCTGAAATGAGACAGTGAGCCAATGAAGAGGAACAAAGTCACATTAGGTCAGTCACAGCTTCAACCCACTCCTTCCTCACAAACACACAGGGTTTGGACATCTATATAGCTCTCTACTTCAAATAGCAGTGGTTTATTGGACAGAGTTTACAGGAAACTGAAATATGCTTTAATAGGCTGGTTATGTGGTCTCCAGGGACCTTGGATAATTAGGATTTCCTAAGAAAGCATGGCAGCAGGATAATTGCATGACTCTTAATGGAACATTTGCCAAGAAGAATTGACCGTGACTATTTTCTGGAAATGGATTTTCAGTGCAGTTTCAAAGTGAAACCAAGTCTATTTGTGTTGACTATGAATATTTGTCAACACTGATTTTAAAATGGGTAAAAAGTTGTATTTGTTCTCCTACAAATCTCAAACACAGAAGACGAAAAGTTAAAATCTGAAACAAGAAACAGTCTGAACAAAGAAATAGATTTCATTTTTAGTAAATAAGATAGTTTACGGATTTACACTCTTAACTTTTTATTATTGGAACCCATTAATAGTAAGAATATTGTAATTTAACATTGTTGTTTTAAAACAACACTAAAAACTGTTCTTCAAAAAATGTTCTTTTTTTTTCAGTTGTACCTCTGTCTATAACTGAATTCATAGTTATTGCACATAATTAATATTGACCAGTTAAACAAAAAATTTATTGCATGATAAATTAACATCCTTACCACAGTAAGAGTATTTTGCCTATTACCAAGATACCTGAGTTAATTCCTGTCCTTTGAGAAGCAACATTTTTTTAAATTTATTGTACCTGTTTCTTACAGTTCAATAAACATTTCAGGAATGTATATGATTGCTGATTGTGACAGATACAATTTTAACCACTGTGATAAATATGAAAAATAGTCACCATAAGAAAAATGAAAATGTAATGAAAGGCAGACAGACTTGTAATAAAGGAAGGATAGTAAATGCCAGAAGCATATTCCTATTAGATGCAAAAATAGTGTCATATAAAAGAGTCAAAGTTAAATGCTTTACCATTACTGTAATTTCAATTCAGAAAATGAAATGAAATTGCTAACAGCAGCTACTGTTGGAAGGTAGAAGATAGTTAATTAATTTAAGCTAGGTAACAGTGATCTTAGAAGTTTACCTGGGGTCCAGTCTTGCTCCCACTGAAGTGACAGGAAGATCAAGCTTTAATGAGGCTCCTGATATCAGTATCCTGATATGTTTGCTCAGTTCTGAGAAAGCAAATTATGAAAGCCATTGGAAATTTTAACCTTCTCCAAAGCCTGTGTTCCTATCATACCTGAGAATGTAGGTACTATTTACATTACTGCATTATTAATTACAACTATGTAAAAAACATTTCCATTAAACTATATTTATTATAAACATATTAATTTTTGACTAATTAAATTTCATCAAATAGCTTTGTTTCCATGGAAATGCATTACTTGTAACAAAATATAAAGTTCTAAAAGCAAAAAAGCTCTCTCAGACATCCCTGTGTGTACCTTTTCTCCTCTAGCCACACAATTCTCATCAGACTGAATGCAGTTCACCAGCAAAAGACTGTGATGCTCATGAGGAACAGAGCCCAGAGCCCAGCCTGAGGGGGTCAAGGGCTGAACCACTGCACCAGTAATTCCCAGGAGACAGTGTGGTTAGTTTCATAGACAATTTTCCAGATCTTAGGTGTTGATTTTGTTGCCAAAAAAATATATTTAAAGATGAGATCGAAGAAAAATGGACAGTCCTAGTAAAAGGCAATACTTTTCAAGGGCCATACCCCCAGCAGATGGGAGCTAGACCACATCCTTTTCCATCTCTGCATCAGCTGCCTCATGCTCACAGAAAAGTGATCCATTTCCAACCCAGTCAAAATGTGTTGCCCATATTCATAGCAGAAAGGCATTCATTTCACTGAAGGTAGTTCCACAGAAATGTATTAATCAGCAATCCTACAGAGTGTTCCATCACCAAAACCAAGCAATGATTTGTATACAAATCAGAAAAAGATTTAGCAATACTTTACTCCTTTTTGCAGAAATGTTTCCTCTATCAAAAAATGGTCATAGTGCTGAATATTAGTATTGCAGTAGATCATTGGGGATATGAAATATCTTAGGCTGGTAGTTTTTTGTTGTTTTCTTGGTTTTGGGGGAAAGTATTTTACATTTCTAAAAGTTCATTCATTCATTACAGAGAAGAAGTTTAGAAGCAAAAGTTTAAGTGAGTCCCAGCAATTTTCATAAAGG
The DNA here is from genome assembly GCA_013400955.1 of Drymodes brunneopygia. Taxonomy (NCBI): domain Eukaryota; kingdom Metazoa; phylum Chordata; class Aves; order Passeriformes; family Petroicidae; genus Drymodes; species Drymodes brunneopygia. The sequence continues at coordinate 109,118 of VZTZ01019620.1, forward strand.
TGGAAGGAAGCTTCTTTTGAAATTTCTTCCAAAAAAATAGTTCAGTATTATTTCAAAAACCTTGAGATCCCGTAGATTTATGAAAGCTCAACTTTGGTCATACTTGAAAAGGGCAGGTAAATATTTATGGAAAAATACTTCCGATGCACTTTACAGAGTGCTGCTACTTGAGCCAAACTTAAAAAAAAAATAAAATTCTTTTTAAAAATATGTCACACCAGACAAAAATCAAGGAGCCCATCACCCTCCCTGGCATGTTCAGAGAGACAGAAGAATCATGATGAATGCTGCAAAGACTTTAAGCTGTGCCAGAATGAAGTACAGGAATATACTTTGGGTACCCGAGCTTCCATCCTTTCCCCTTTGAGACCACAAACTGTTAGTCTGAATGCTTTTATTGCTCAGGCTATCAAGTCAGAGGTCAAGTCCTTGGCCATTTAATACTTCATAAGTCAGAAACACTGTGATCAAGAGAATGTATAACTTTAAATACTGAGATTATCATAAAACAGGCTAGGGTCAAGGATGTTGTACTTTCACTGTTACTGAAAAATTGCTAAGGTATATAAACCAACTGGAAATGGAAAGTTTTATGTATGTACATATACAGACCAATAAACCAGTGATGACACTGATTTCACAATTTTCACATGATATTCCTCCAAATTTCTATTAATTCTCTTCAAATCTTGTCACATCTTTACATGCTGCAGAATTTTTAGTAAGAAGATTTTGCAATAAATCTTAAAGGACGATGAAAATAACGCACATGTTAACCAGGAAATAAGTGTTACCATGGTAGAAATTATCAACTTTCCACAAGCTGCAGAAGATTTGTCAGAGTATTTTACTGAAGAATATCTCAATACAGAGACACATTTGCAATAGAGATTCTAATTGAGAGTGCCCATTAAACAGAATAGAGCATATCCAAAACACTGAGCATTAAAAATAGTGTCTGATTTTATAAATTCGCTTATCACCAATTCTGATTGAGCATCTCCCAGGGAAGCAGCCAGTCATTCCAAAAGCTGTATAAAACAGCAGCAGTCAGAGAGAAGAGAAAAATGAATAAGCTTATGAAATGACAAGCAGTGTGTCACTTGCCAGCATTTGCTAGTTCACAGCATGTACATCACAAGAGCATTGCATTCATGTGTAAAAGCACAACAGGAACTATATTACAAATTAATATATAAGTTTAGATTACCAAAACCAAAAATGTGGTCTACACTATCTTATTTACAAAGCAGTGATACCTGCATATTTTGACAAGGTTTCCATCCTCATCAAGCTTTGGAAGTGGTTAACTTCCCTTTAAAAACTGGAAGTTGTTCTCCTCTTCCACCAGGAAGTAAATCAGACTGATACTTCAAACCAGGATAGAAATACTTAATAAAATTGTGCCTCTTGGAGTCTTGGCAGTGGCCACAATGGGACCGAGTGACTGTGACTGGAACTTGCATTACCTGAATCAGATTTAAAGTTCTCTACTGGGCTTTTTAAAAGCAAAACTACTGTGGATAAATATAACTGAGAGACATGTTACACACTGCAGAAAAACCTGGCTAACACAGGAAATATTTTCCATGTACATATTGAGATTGTGCATGGATGCCTTTAACTTCTTGATAAGATATTAAAAATAATATTCAGGTGAAAAAGCTATGTTGTAACTCATATGACATCCACGTTTTTGGGCAAGACTCTTACGTCACTTGAGCATCAACTTCTCAAATACACCATTTCCTTCCTTCTCCATTCAGAATAGAGATGCATGAAATGAGGCTGTGGCTTAGATATATTTTGGTTTTTTGCCTGTTAATTATGGACAGACAGAAGTAACACATTGGGTCACATGACTTCCACAAACTATTCTGCAGTTTATTTTTATTCTTTTGGCAGCAGAAATGCAGGAAAGAGTTCCAAAAATCACGTACAGAAAAAACACTGATTTCTTCTGTTGCTGTTGATGGCCAATAGACTGCTTCAAATATGAAAGAAACTATTATACAAAAATCAAATGAAAAGGAAATGAGAAAATAGGAAGAGTGAAGTTTGATGAAAATACAGATACTGCAGTAAAAGGGTTGAAAGAAACTATGATTTTGCAATTACATGAGATTACCTGTGCCTATATACATTAAATTACAAAGTTGCTGTTTTCTTACTGTTATAAATCAGACAGGACGTATTTATTAGGAATTTCAATTATGCATTTACACACCTTTAGTCACACATAGATTGTATATTTCTGCTGTACGGCTTTTTGTGATAGATTTTCCATATGAAATAGTCTATTGGTCATGAACTTAATGGAAAATAAAATATCAATGCCTTGTGAATGTATTCATTCTGCCTTGTAATTGGTATTTACAAGCTAGTGATCATTCTCTCACAGGCAAAAAATATTTAATGGCAAACATTAGATGTGTCACAATTTCTATGCACCTCTCTTTACCACTGTATTTTTCTCTGGTTCAGAATGCAGCAGTCTGAGCTGGGTAGAAGATGTTTCAAATTGTTTTGCCTTACAGTTTTTTCATGGTCTTCTATTCTTCAGTCACAAACAACTTTTTTCTCCATTCAGAATAGAGATGCATGAAATGAGGCTGTGGCTTAGATATATTTTGGTTTTTTGCCTGTTAATTATGGACAGACAGAAGTAACACATTGGGTCACATGACTTCCACAAACTATTCTGCAGTTTATTTTTATTCTTTTGGCAGCAGAAATGCAGGAAAGAGTTCCAAAAATCACGTACAGAAAAAACACTGATTTCTTCTGTTGCTGTTGATGGCCAATAGACTGCTTCAAATATGAAAGAAACTATTATACAAAAATCAAATGAAAAGGAAATGAGAAAATATGAGGAGTGAAGTTTGATGAAAATACAGATACTGCAGTAAAAGGGTTGAAAGAAACTATGATTTTGCAATTACATGAGATTACCTGTGCCTATATACATTAAATTACAAAGTTGCTGTTTTCTTACTGTTATAAATCAGACAGGACGTATTTATTAGGAATTTCAATTATGCATTTACACACCTTTAGTCACACATAGATTGTATATTTCTGCTGTACGGCTTTTTGTGATAGATTTTCCATATGAAATAGTCTATTGGTCATGAACTTAATGGAAAATAAAATATCAATGCCTTGTGAATGTATTCATTCTGCCTTGTAATTGGTATTTACAAGCTAGTGATCATTCTCTCACAGGCAAAAAATATTTAATGGCAAACATTAGATGTGTCACAATTTCTATGCACCTCTCTTTACCACTGTATTTTTCTCTGGTTCAGAATGCAGCAGTCTGAGCTGGGTAGAAGATGTTTCAAATTGTTTTGCCTTACAGTTTTTTCATGGTCTTCTATTCTTCAGTCACAAACAACTTTTTAAACTTTTTTTTCCATGCTTAAACAAATATTAACTTGACAGCTTGTACCTCAATTTCACCAAGCTTTTGCTACTGTGCTTAATTTTAAAGCACTTTGATGAGTAAAATGTGTGTCCCCTGAAAAATGAATATTACAAACACAGAGTAATCTATTCCAACAGTGAATAATGAATAGCTAATAAATGTTATTAAACTAGAAGGATGTCAAAAAGGCAGTTTAGCTGTCATTAAAAGATCACACTCTCTTTCCTTCCTCTGCTACATGCAGCATCTTATAGCCAACAGCACAATTTGGTAACATCATCTTTAGATATAAAGAGATGCTACTATAAGATTCATCTCTTTGAGAAAATATTGAAATCCTAATGAATGCTAAAGGTTTCTTTGAGTGGTACAGTAATAATCAAGTGTATTTTTGACTGAAAATTAATTATTCTCTGTTTGCACAGAGAAAGTACATTACTCTGATTCTTAAATTACCATTTATTTTATATCCAAATATTTCTATATTCCAGGTACCTAAAAATGTTTAACACTGTGAAACTAAGAAATAGTCCCTAGAGCCTTAGCCTTTAGAGGCTGTAACTACACAGCCTTCCCATGTCTGGGAAGAACACCACTTCTGGAAAAAAATGCCAACAGATTCTTTGGATCCCTTCTATTGGGGTGCTGCTGCCCACTTATCTTAGCCCACATAACTGCAACCTTTGGCACAGTAAAAAATTCTGATTTCTGTGCTTAACAGAGAACCTCAAGAACACATTTTGTACCACGGGGAAGAACACAACTCAAAAAGCAGTTGTATGCCATACAAAGGATTTTTCACCTTGTTAGAAACTGCATTCACCTCATTATTCTAGCACTAAGGATTCATTTTTACCAATATTTCTTAAAAGGTATCTTTCAAGACACTAATAATCAAAATAATTTTATAAATGAAACAAGAATTAACACATGAAATATTGGTGTGTATTTTGCACCATGAAACAGTATTTAGATCATCTACTGAGATACAGGGGAACCTGGGTCAAGGTCCCTTCACAGCCTGATGGGAGATAGGTCTATGACCTCAAAAGATTTCCTAGTCTTGTGGAATATTAGTTATTCTGGGAAACGTACCACCAGAGCTGATCCTTTTGGTATGGTGAACTAAAAGATTTATTTAGTCAGAGGCATACAGGAAGAGAATTTTAGAGATGTCCCAAAACTTCATCCATTTTACAGCGCTTGGCTGGATCAGCCTCAAGAAGAGATGACTGAGAGGGGACCTCATCAGTGTCTGTCAGTATCTGAAAGGAGGGTGTCAAGAGGATGGAGCCAGGTTCTTCTCAGTTGTATCCAGCAACAGGACAAGAGGCAGGGGGCAGAAACTGATGCACAGGAAGTTCCAGCTGAATATGAGGAAGAACTTCTTTACTGGGTGAGTGACTGAGCACTGGAACAGATTGCCCAGAGAGGTTGTGGAGCCTCCCTCACTGGAGATACTCAAAAATGGCCTGGACTCATTCTTGTCCAATATGATCCAGGTTGACCCTGCTTAAGTAGGGAAGTTGGACCAGATGTCCCACTATGGTGCCTTTGAACCTCACACATTCTGTGATTCCTCTGGGGGATTTTTTTAGACATCTCTTTCCCTGCCCTTTTCTAGGCATTGTCCTAGAAACCACAGCTTGGAAAACTTTGTTTTGAAAGACTCAGCAGCACCTGCTGCTCTCCCCTGCTCTAACTCCCCCTGTCTGGGGAAATGATGCCTCATGGATCTTGTCTTTGCATCTTTTCACGGGCACATGCCTCTGACCCCCTGGACTAATCTGCCCCAAATCTGTTCTGGGTGGAACTTCCCTACCCTGGGAAAAGGTGTCTGGAAAAGTCTCTCTTACCTAGGTACAATGCCATAGCCCAGGACTTTTTTGTCACTTGATATTTTAAATAAAACATATTACCAGAAATATTACTAAAACTAACAATTACCTCTATCAACTTTTCTTGTACTTTCAGCTATGATCTTCAAAAATTCTTATTAATATTTAATACCACAGAAATAATATTTATATATATT
>VZTZ01019630.1:0-28377 GCA_013400955.1 Drymodes brunneopygia
CCTATAGCCAGAACAGGCCTTTCAGCTCTTTGGGCTAAGTTAAAAGAAAATGCAAACAAAAGTTATGTGATTTTATGTTAAGAGCTGCTGGATTAATCCCAAACTACAGTACTGTTTAATGCAATACAAGGTTCCCAAATAGATCTGATAAATAGGGGTTTAGTTGTGCTGACAAAATAGATTAAATAACTTTTTATAACTGATTCCTACAGACTGGATCTTTTTACTTCTGTTGTGTTGTTTGCAAATGCTGGACTCACCATTTTTTTGGAATGTTTATATTTCTTATTTATACAGTGAAACAAATTCTCTTATTTGCACACTGTTCTAGCTGAATCTATCTAAGGGTCCACAGTGAGCTGTAGTTAAGGAGGTGACAAACACTAAAGCTAAGGAAAAAGTCTTTCAAACATTGCCTTTACTCACAAAGAAAATATAGATGTATATAGTTAAATGAGCATAATTAGATCTATCAGCTGAGGAGAGGTATCTGTAAATATTTAGTATAGGAAAAGCAGTTACATCAGTGCTCATGAACTGCAATTTCTGTTTTAAACTAAAGTGTCTTAAATTCTAATTTGTTTTAAAATAGCTTTTGTTCTAACAAATTTTCTGACTCAAACTTTAAATGTGTAATCAAGCATATTAAGAAAGAATAGTCAGTATTTTGAAACATGGGCATCTGTACCTCCCTTATTGCCTTCAGTATGGTAAACTGAAATGTTAAGTAAGAAATTGTTAATGCAGAAAGTGCAAGACTGAAGCATTTTTCAAGGTACTTCTCTGATAGGGGTTGTGAATTGAACAGAATATGAAATGCTGAAATAAGATGAATGGGATGTATTGGAATGATCTACTGTGTGAGATGCAGCAGAGATTTTCTGCAGTACATCTGTTTCAGATGATCTTGGTTAGACCGATCAGTATTATATATCTGCTCACTAAAACCATTTGTGTGTCGGCAATCTGTTGTGTGTGGGAGGCTTTATCAAACTTTCCTGATTCTGTATCTTTTACTTTTAGGCACCAGTCACAGCTCTCACTCTGTGCAGTCCAGCCTTGTCAGACATTCCCCTGCCCGTGCCTCAGTAGCTAGCCATTCATCCTATTGCTACGGCAGCCGTCATTCATCTCTCCGCACATCCACGACAGGCTTTGTGCCTTGCCGGCGCTCCTCCACCAGTCAGATCTCTCTCCGTAACCTCCCATCATCCATCCAGTCCTGCCTATCCATGGTGAACCAAATGGAACCTACTGGCCAGACTGGGGTCAGCGTGCAGCATGGACTGCCCTCTTCTAGCAGCTCCAGCCAAAGCATCCCAGCCTGTAAACAGCATGCCCTTGTGGGCTTTCTAGGGACAGAAGGAGGGAGTAATGCAGCTGAAACTCAGTCAGGTGGCAATGCAAGCCCTGCAAATCAAATGCAAGCCAAAAAGGATGATGTTATTTACAGAATCCAGGTGAATAGTCTAGAAGAACAAGTTAAATTATGTTTCCACATGCTTTTATTAGTTGTGTGTGTTGTTGAAATCTCTACTTAAAAATACACATTCTGGAATATCTGGTATACAGTTTCTGTGCAGTTATGTTTGCAGATTTAATGTAAAGAAAAGGTTTTATGGACAAGCAGCCTTCCTGCATGTTCCCTGTTTACATTATTTTTATGTTTTGCTGTAGTGCAGCTCTGAGAATGTCAGTGAAATTCAGTTCCACTTCATACTTAGTTTAACTTTTATATATTACAGCAAGTAAAGCTAAACAGCTTCATTCACAGGGTAGAAAGCTTTTTTCTTTGAAACCAAGTAGATTTCCCACAAAAGTAAAGTGTAAAATACTTGCTTTCACTTTCATATGTATTTATTCTTCCATATCCACTTCAGGGTTTACTGAGCAGTAAACAGTACACTATTGACCAAGTTAATCATGGCAGCCTTACTATTCCTTACCAGGAATTTGTATTCTTGCTTTCTTAGCTTTTATTAGCCCCACATACATGTCTTTGACATTATACTAGTGGGAAACCTAAAGAGGTGTATTTAAGAGTATAGAACATAATAAACATGATTTCATTGCTGATACCACCTCAGTTTAGAGTAATCCTTAGTAAATTGTATCATAGTGGGCAAAGTTAAATTAATTTTTCAGGCCTGTGCTTAATAACTTTTGTTTGCAGGCAACGGCCCTTTTATGAAGCTGCTTACTAATCCTCTGTGTGAGGATTATCTATGTTCCCTTGGATAGTGGACATTATGAAGTTCTCTCTGTCCCTAAATAGGAAGAATTTTTCAGGAGTTTTCTCCTGCTTGCCCTGTGGAAAGGCCAGTTTACTTCAAAACACAGGGTGGATCTCAACTAACCATACTAGTAGATAAATACTTCTGCCTAACAGTGAATTTCCCAAGTGTCTTAAGATATTTTGTAAGAAGTAATGAGCCGATTTTAACAGCTCATCATCACTTAACTTTTCCCTGCTACTAGACTGTGTGCTGCCAATGCTTTTGTTGTGCCAGCTCCCCAGCCCTGCCATGAGCTACTATAACTGAAAGAAGTGGGGAAGGGAACCAGAGCTGTTGCTTCAGTGAACTGGCATATTGTCAGCTGTGTCTGAAACCACAGCATCATTTCCAAGTTCAGTGCTGTTTGAGCTTGGAGAGCCTGAAGCTCGAGTTTCCAACCTTGAAATTGGTCATAAATCAATTTCAGTGGGTTAAAGTCAGTTATCTGGAATTATGCAAAAGGTTACAGTTTATCTGTTTCTTTTAAATTTTGGCTGAACTAACAGTCAAAACTCAATTCCTACTTATAGTTAATGGATCCCAGTCAAGTACTGGAAGGGATCAACGTGTCAAAAAGGAAAGAGCTGCAGTGGCCAGATGAGGTGATACGGCTAAAAGCTGGAAGAAACAGCTGGAAAGACTGGAGTCCTCAGGAGGGCATGGAAGGCCATGTAAGTTTTGCTTAGAATTTGTCAAGCTAACCTTAAAAAAGGCAGTCTCTTGAATCTGTGACAGTCTGCCTATATGTCAATGAAAAGATCGATGTAGTAGTTAAGTTAGATCAGCAGCTGTCCTCAAAGTCACTGCTGTTGGAAGAGCAGGTCTAAAATCCTAATTTGAGGCAGAGAGATACTTCTGCAACTCTGTGCAAAAGATTCAGGATGATGTTTCAAATGTTGTCAGCCACCACTCCTTCCTTGCTTTCTTTCAGCTCTTGTCATGATCACTCAGGCATTGCTCTCATTCATCCAACATTCATTTTCCTTTTTTTAAACTGTCAATTGCTGAACAAATAAAGAAGATCAATTTACTAACAAGTCCTTAATTGAAAGATTACCAGTATTTGGTTTTAAGTTATTCTGATCAAAATAGAGCCAAATAAGATTGTCTTTAAATGTCGCTTTATTATATGATAGGTGCTTACTTTCGTTTTAGAAGGAAATCTGTTCTGACTAAAACTTGTGAAAGCCCATGACTTGAAGTTCTCTCTCTTTTCTTTTTGGATGTTACATCTGCATTTTACAAAAATTCACTGCATTGGCTAGAAACCTTATCTTCCAATTTAGGCTCCTTTTACGAGCAAAAAAACCCAGTGTAGTCTTTGGTCTTTTTTGATTTTTACTGAGATGAATTTTTTTTTGAAGATCTTGATATCTGTAAAGATGCTCCAGTGTTCTTTCAGTGACAGAGGGAAGAGTCACTGACACTGTCAGCATGTGTTCATCAGTACAACTGTATTTTCATTTTGGATAGTTCAGTTTTGAGGAAATTTCTTTGCTTACCTCAGTTGGAGGCTTTATTTATAAATTGCTTTTAGGGATAGATTTTGCCCTTTGAAGGTCCACATCAATGTGGATATATGTGCAAACTTCAGGTAAGAAATGGAGATGTGCCAGTAACACAGTGTACGCTGTATCTAACTTGCTGTTACATCTGTGTGAAGAAAGGGCCCTGGAAACACAATTACTCACCAAAGGAATGTACCGGAGTTAACACTCAGTCCACTCTTAGGACAGGGTTACATTGTAGGTAACACCTGTGAGTAGAATGCTGTTGTAAACATTCTCAGTTATGTTGTGTTTAGATGCACATCAAGAATGTTGTAAAGATGGTGAATGTGAAGGGTTATATTGAAACGCATCCTCTTGCCTGGTATCACTGGACAATTTTTTTTCAGGAGTTAGTGTGTTTTGTGAATTTCAGCATGCTGACATGTACGGTGATTGATGCTATAGAAAGATTAAAACAAGAGGATTTAAAGGTCAGAATAAGCTGTTCTGAATGCTTCTTGTCTATTTTTGGTACAGCATATGGACAGGTTTTTTTAGAAGAGCATTTTTTAACCTAACAAGAAAGGGGGGAAAGCACCAGATTATCCTATGTGTGATTAGGAGGAAAGGATTTAACTTGATGACATAGTTTCCACTGCCTGCTTCAGCTGCCTGTTAAACATACTAATATCAGTAAAGCTCTTAGGACAGTCTTCCCTTTCTGATCCCATGGCTGTGGTCCTTTCTGCAAATAGGCAGAAATGATTTTTACCTGCTGAGTTGCTGCTCATTAAGCAGTTTACCATGTCTGCTCTCAGTATGAAGTTCAGCACTCAGTAATTTAAAACTTTGCTGCTACATAGAAAAATCTTTGTTCCTAACTTAGCTTTTTATCTTGCTAAGTACACAGTGCAATGTGTATATAAGGCAGAAACACGTTATAAGGTTTCTTCAAGGAAATTACATTTAGCAGTCCTTCTTATAATGTAGCTACTTTTTCCAGATTTTGAGAGGGTATGCCTAGCATTATCTTTCTATGATACATGATACTGGGGTGTAGAAGAGCCCTTTTTCTCCAAGAGATTCTTACCACCTCTTGACTATCTAGTGACATTGTTTTGCATATTAGCAGCAGTTATAGGGAGCAAATAAATGCTCATGATAGCAGAGATGGTAAAACTAAGTGTGGGAATATGGCAGTGATGAGTTTTTAATCTGTGTACAAGTTTTTGCATATACACAGTTTTTAAGGAGCTGTGATACTGACACTCATAGCTATCTCAAAGGCACCAGTGTTACATTGGACAACAAGGATGTGGTACTTGGGACTTCACTGGAAAATTTTTTATTATGTCTGGGGATAGGATATTCCTTATCTCATTCCATAGAGCCACGTAAAAGGTTTATATGGACACACTTTGAAGTCAGACTTGAACACATGCTTAAATATCACACTGTTGCATCAAAGAGGAACTAAAGATGCCATGCTTCCCTGGCTAAAGTGCTCTCCCTGTATCTATGCAGCATAGATCTCATACAATGGACGAAACTAAATGTGCTTCACCCAGTGTTAGAGAAATTGTCAGCTGTGTATAATGAAGAATAAGTGAGTCTCTTGGATTTGATCTTGGAAGATTGTGGTTTTCTGTCATTTTTTCCCCTTAAAGCTTTAGGACTCTTGAAAACTTTACTGTTGTGGAATTTGTGAAAATTAGTTTTACTTGCTTTTTGACTTACTTTGTCTTGAATTAAGGGTTCTTTTCCCACAACTGGAAAATTTGAAATAATTCTATTTCTATGAAGCTGATGGTACTTACACCCATGTTAATGGAGCATCCTTATGGTTCCTTTGGGGCACCCAGAAGTCAAGAGCGTCTTTTTAAGGAGGCAGCTGCACAGAGACATGCAAGGTCGTACAAGGGCCTGTATGCAAAAGGGACCTTCTGGCAGTCAATATCAGGCAGGATCCTTGGAAGTAGCTGATCAAAGCACCTGAAATCTGTAGATCCAAGGGAGTATGGTACAGTAATTTGTAACAATGTGTCTGAACCCCTTCTTCTTCGTAATATTTTTAATTTAAAATTATCTTAGAATAACCTAATTTAGAAGATCAACCTTGAATTCACAGTGCATAGGTAACAAAATCAGGGCAAGAGCTTTAACTTGCAAGAGACGGTAGTTTACACCTGACTCCAGGTAAACTGCAGTTCTGTGCTGCACAACACTGAAGTATTTTAAGGCTATTAGAAATTGAGCATCAAAATATCCCAAATTTTTGTGTGCACTTTTTTCAGTTGCTATGCACTTTGGATTAACTGTTTGGTTCTGATTTGGGTCAAGTTGTTTGTTCCTACTCAAATCTAAATCAGACTGGCTGCTCTCAGGTAAGGAGGCTGTTCTCACAGCTGGACTCTATGATCTTAGAGGTCTTCTACAATCTAAATGGTTGTAAAAGACCTAAATGTGATTTTAAGCTGCAGATCTTCAGTAAGACTTCAATGTGCAGCTTATCTGTGGGTATGCTGTCATTGAAAAATGAGCAACTAAGTTAGTATAACACCTATATTTTTGCTCCTTTGGCCCTGTAAGGATCTTGAGTTATCAGCCACAACTTTAACACGACAGCTCTCCCTGTAATTTTATTGTACTTTGGTTTTTTTTTTTCCTCCAGGTGATTCACCGCTGGGTGCCTTGCAGCAGAGATCCAAGTAGTCGGTCACATATAGATAAAACCATCCTGCTGGTTCAAATTGAAGATAAATATGTTGCTGTTGTTGAAACCGGAGTCCTTGAACTTGGGGCTGAAGTGTAAATCTCTTTGAGACTGAAACTTCCCTTTCTCCAATGGTTCAGAAGAGAGAAGGGTCCAGAAAGAAGCAGCTCCCAGGACATGAAACTTCGGTCTGGTTGTAGGAAAGGACTTGAAACAGATTTGTCTAAGTCCCTTTCCCCAAATAAACAAGTGTAAGAAATTTTTTTAAGTTGTTAGCTGCTGAAGAAACACTTGCATGAAGGATAGATCTGTTGAGACATATCTTTTGTTTATAAATTTTGTTATGCATTGCGTAATGCTTTAAATCAACAAACTTTTCAGTTCTAAGATCAGAGCACCTCATTTTTCTAATTGTTTTGCCAAAAATTGACATGTCTTGTCACAGAGTGCATGGAATTCATCCACCTTATTTTAATGAAATTGACTACAAACCTTCAGTTTGGTGAAACAGTGTAAGGGTTTCAGGTGTGGCAAGAAGAGACTGAACAGATGTATAGATTCTTATTCCTTATGAGCTAAACATTAATGAGAACTGCACTAATTTTTTTACAGCAATGCACTAAAAACAACCCTGAGATTGCTGAGAACATTTATTTATATATATAAATATAAGTATATAAAATACCATTATTTAAATTGCCTTTGGGATTAATCCCCTCCCTCTCCATATACATGTTGATGGTAAGGGCTGTGCCATGGGTTTGGTTCTATGTTCTGTATTTCGTACAAGTGCATTTGCTGCATCCTCTTCACAATAAATGGTAAAATAACAAATGTGTAGAAAAGCACCTGAGTATCCCTGTACTACATCAGACTTTATTGTGGTGGCAGTGGTACCTCAAGCCTGTACAACACATCTAGCTTTAAAGTGGGCCCCAATTCCATCTGTCTTCCCTTCGCTAGCCATGGCTACTTTGCTTCTGTACACCCAGAGCTGTCTGTGTTGTTTCATTGGCTCTACTCTGGCAAACACGGTGGTTTTAGTTTAGTAGTGGGAGATGCAGGTCCATGATTACTTCACGGATGCTTAAAGGTTTTTTTGATTCTGTCCAATTTAAAATGAAAAGACAGCAACAACAAAACTCCCCAATCAAAACAAAAAAAGAACCCAACAAAACTTGACTTCTACTTTGAAAGACCTTTTATAGAAGGCACAGCCCTAAACTTGTATCACTTTTACCACCTTGCCTTTTCTTTCCCTTTAGTCTTCATTCTTTTCTATGACTTGAATTTTATTTTCTGTGATTATATATTCTATGTAAGTGTATTTTGAGTATTTATAACTGTGAAGTTGAATTATTCATGTGTTACATATCCTAGGTTTTATTGTATTTTTTTAAAAGTGTGTATTCAGGGAAACAAGTAACTCAGAACTATCATGGGAGTGTGAGAGGGAAACTGGTTTGTTCTTGACTTGCAGTTCCTATGACTCATTTTTCTTAATCCGTAAGAAAGAAATGTGCCTGTTGTGATTGTTTCCTGTTTCTGACCTGTAATTATATAGGACTCTGTGGGGAATTTGCATACAGTTCTAGCTTTTGGGAGCAGCCATCTTCTTCCCAGTCACCTCCACTTCTTTATATGTGTTGTAACTAGAAGAGACTTCTGCTGTACCACAGAGGTTATTATAATTAATTCTCTGACATCAGAGAAACATTGTCCATTATGTACCTAATGTAAGAGTGAAATTACATGGGATAAGAAAAAAGGAAGAGACAGCTATCTAAGAAACACTGGCATTCCAGCTCAAGTCACTGTATGCCATCTAGCCATGAAAGGGTAAGTCTGTGTGCCTGGTAGCTACTCAGTCTCAGTTACTGTTGCCAGTGAACAATACTGGGACTTTGCTTGCATCATAGACTATGCAAACTTGTCCTCCAAATGCTGTTCATCTTACAGTTGCGTATTTCTATTTGTTCTATAGATACACAGTCCCGTTTAATCATGGTATAAATGCACAGATCTGCCACCCTTGAAACTATATGGAACAGCAAAATTATTTATTGTATGTATCACATTATAGAGTAGTTGAATTCATCTCCTGCATATGTGAAAATTTAGTACAGTAGATGAAACTTCTGTAGCAGTCTGGTAACGCTGCTATGAGGAATGAAGAAAATGTTTAAGTTTTGAATTGAGGGCCTTTTCGTTAAGGTATTATTCTATGTCCTTCCCTTCAGGTAAATATTCCTTTAATTAATTAACCCTCCAGGTTTTCTGTATCACTAGGAACATTGCTTCATTTAGAAGAGAGGTTTGTTTGAAAATAAGCCCATATTTGACATTAGTTGCACAGGGTAGGTTTTTCTTTCCCTTGAACTGAAGCCTTGAGGTAAACAAATGACTGAAAACCAAAATATATTGTTTAGGTTTTTTTGCTTTGGTTTTTTTTTAAATCTGACTGAAACAACTTTCAGCATGTTAACCCTGTCTAACAGTCTCTCACTCTCTTTGGGGCAAGGTAAGGGCAATGTCCATTGCTGGTAAAAGACATGATAGGAATTAATGGCTTGTTGATCTGGAAACTTTAGCGCGTATGTGTATCTGCCTGGAATTACATTGGTAAACAGCACACAGGGAAAGAGAGAGAGACTTTTTTTAAGAGCGAAGAGCGTTGATGAATATTTCTATTTTTTATGAAACAAAAAGCTTTTGGTATGCTGCCTTCAGGAGATGAATTTTAATGTGTACAGCTAACAGATTAACACTTCATTTCAGATACTTGGCTAACATCTGTTGTGAAGCCGTTCACATAATGCTCATACCTATTCCAGATGTGCTCAACAGAAGCCACCTAGCTGAAATTTCACTCTTCCATAAGGCTTTGGAAAATTTCTCTTTCAAGAAAATAACTCTTTCAAGTTTTTCCTGAACTTGTTAATATTCATATGATTGTATGTTGGTTTGTACAGAGTTTGTCTTTGGTTTCCAGTGTACAAGTGACAAAAACGTTTTTCTTCTAACTCAGAATCACACAGAAGTATCTAGGTTGAAAAAGACCTTTGAGATCATAGAGTCCAACCTATGACTGAACACCACCTTGTCAACTAGACCATGATATGAAGTGCCACATCCAGTCTTTTCTTAAACACCTCCAGGCATGGTGACTCCACCACCTCCTTGGGCAGCCCATTCCAATGCCCAGTCACTCTTTCTGTGAACAAGTTCTTCCAAATGTCTGGCCTAAACTTCCCCTGGTGCAGCTTAAGACTGTGTCCTCTTGTCCTGGTACTGGTTACGTGAGAGAAGAGACCAACCCCCACCTGGCTACAGCCTCCTTTCAGGGAGTTGTGGAGAGTGAGGTCTTCCCTGAACCTCCTCTTTTTCAGGCTGCATAACCCAAGCTCCCTCAGCCTCCTTATAGGATGTGTGCACCAGACCTTTCACCAGCCTTGTTGCTCTTGTCTAGATGCATTCAAGCATCTCAGTGTCCTTCCTAAGTTTGGGGTTCCAGAACTGGACACAGCACTCAAGGTGAGGCTTCACCAGTGCAGAGTACAGGGGGACAGTCACTGCCCTGGTCCTGCTGGCCACACAGGCCAGGATGCCATTGGCCTTCTTGGCCAGGTGGGCACACCTCCCCACAGCATAGACCTGTGTGTGGAAACCTCTGTTCTAGATAGAAATTATTTCATCTTCTGTTTTATTTTCTTGGCCTTTGTCTTGATGTGTAATATTTTTCTGCTGTTGTANCATCTGGCATGTTTCTGAGTGGTGATGTCAGTTTTCCAGTCCAGAGTGCATTTACCACCAGTCGTTCCTCATCCCATGTTCACAATGCCTTGGGGAACTGAAGAACTCTGTGAGAAGCCTGGATGACTGGTGAGATGACAGATGAAGACTTGTGGCATGGGTCCATGCCTTTGGCAAGAGGCCATAAAGCTCTTTCTGGATTTGGGCAAGGGGGGGAAGAGATGCCTTATGACTGATTCAGCTTTCTCTGATAACGCACACACCACCATGCAAACCTAGGAGTGTAGATAACAAAGACACTGCTTTAAAGATCTTTCTCAATCACAAAACTCTTCATTCACAAAACGGAGCTGGATAAATTGCATTTCTTACCATTAATGATATTATTCAACTTATATTGGATTTGGGGTTGTACCACCACAGGTTTTATGTACTTAATTTTATTAAGGGATTTTATACCTATTATATAGGCATCTATTATTTTTTTGTCTGGCTTGCTATTTGATATTCTAATGCAGTACATTCAGTGGCGCTGGACTCTTTCAGAAATTATACTGGTAATTCCTGGTGCCTTAGTAAAAAAATGGGTACATAACACCTTGGTGGAAGGTAAAGCATGTGACTTGTTTCACCCCAGTGTGATATGCATATTTCTAAAAAGGTGATTAAGATGGCTACCCCAAAAGATTTTGGGAGTATACCTACATCACTTGGTCATGAACATTTGAATATGAACAATTTTTATGTCATCTGGTATGTACAGTTTGAATAAATAATCCCACACACTTAGGCCACAACTTTGAAAGATGGCAATCAAATAGCTGGATATGTAACTTCTTACACAGATGCCTCTGAAAGCTTGACAATAGCTGCTGGTTAGGAAATGGAGAGGGGAGTAGAGCATAAATGAGAGGATGGCTTGGTTTTTAATGGACAATGAAAATATATATTGCCTCTACCAGCAAACAGTTACTTTGCCAGGGATAGGGATATATACCTGCGTGTCTGTGAGTGTGTATGTGTCTGCGTGTGTTACTGGAAACAGCCTGTAAATATTGTAGCTGTTTAAAATGGAAAAGGCAGAGAGTTTTTTTGCAACATGTTGCAGCAAAAGGACAGTATTGACAGTGGAGAAACACTGAGAAATAAAAAAACCTTTTTTCACTTGTTGTCATTTATTGCACGATTACATTCTCTTAAGATGTCATTCTCACAAATTCCCTGTAAGGATTGTATTAAGTTTACTCAAACTATCCTTTAATGACAGATTCTCTCGTTTAAAAATTACATCTTGTAGCTATGCAAAGAATAACCTCAGCTATTGCTATTTACTGCCAGCATCATCCCTGTTTTCATGCTTTTACATAAATAAGTGCCACATGCCCTCTCTTCCACAGTTAAAATGTTTTGTCTTTGTTGAAGCATTTTCTCTATGAGTGATTTCCCTTCTCTTGAATGTTTTTCAAAGCCCAGAACACTCTTGTACTGTCTTTGTGCTCAGTAATTTTTCATTTGTCATACTTCACAGGGAAATACCTTACCTAGTGTGGTTTAATCAGTAATTTCTAATTTTCTGCCATCCTTGATCTGATAGCCAAGTGCGGCATTGGCTGAAGTCGTGATGACCACTGTGCTTACATGAAGCACTTTTTGATACAGTGATACTAGTTTAAAAATACTCAGCTGCTCTCTGTCCATTCTCTCAAATATGTCACACTTGTACAGAGACAACATTATCTTGCCCTTTGGAGTTTGAAAAAATCACTTCTAACATAAACCGTGGTGATTGGACAGCTCTGGGTCTTAAAAGATTGGATGTTTCCTTTATATAAAACCTAAACAAAGCATCTGCAAATTTTCTTCTGCTTGCCCGTGACACTTGACCCGTAGCTGCTTCAGACCTGAGTTTAAGAATGAGAGAGAAGAATGCAAATAGAGCAGGTGTTCTTAAGGAAAAACAGCCTTTTTTTTTAAAGTGAGCAGGTTTCAGTGAAAAGATTAAAAGTTCTGTAAGTGTTGTGTTTATAAGAAGCAGCTGAGCTTTCAGCTGCCAATATGAAAAAAGGACGAGCAGCACTTCCAGACTGATTTAGGGGTGGCAAAGGGTAAGATTGTTGCTGTAGTCCACTGTTTCTTGCTGTTGGTGTCAGCTGAAGGCCTGCAACTGGTAAAAATTGGGGAACCAGAGCCCTGGTTAGTGGTTGAAAGCTGTTTCTCAGGGTAGTTTGGCCTGAGAGAAATCCGGGTCACTTACTCTAAAGCTCTGAGTGCTTGTGAGCCTATCTATGACCTGGGAGCAGGGCCTTTGCTTCTACAGCACACACTAGATCTGGTGAGTGGAATGCCTATTGCCTGGCTTCCTTGTATTGCTGAAGATGGTCCTCTATCTTATTTTTAACCAGAGTTCCTACGACCCATAATTCTTGTCTAAAAAGGTGGTACTTGGCTACTGGCACTTTTTAGATCTCCTTGGTTGGATCAGTTTATGTGGATTTTCCTCTGTTCATCACAAGGTGGTTTGTGTTTCTCTCCGAGCTCCCGTGGCAGAACACCGTGTTCTGGTAGGGCGCTGCTGCTTCGGCGGCTCGCCGAGCTGCCGGTGCGAACCTGCGGTACCCGACCGCTGCTCTCCCGTCCTGCAGCTGCTCCTGCGGGGGCTGTGCCGTGTCCCCGGGGCTGTACCCTGTGGCCGGGGATTGTGCCCTGTCCCGAAGGCTGTTCCGCGGCACCGGCCCGGGCGGGACACGGCGGGGACAGGGCCGGCAGGGGGCGCTGGAGCTCGCCGGGGCTCGGTGTGAGGGAGCGGAAGCGGGGCCGGCGGGCACCGGGCCTGTGCGGGCAGCGAGCGCCGTGGGACCCGCGCTGTGGGCCCCGCACCTGCCCCTCCGCCGCTCCTCTGCTCCGGCCTTGCCTTGCGATCGTGCTCCCAGTGATGCCGCTTTAATCCCCACCCTCACCGCAGCACCCAGCTGTTCCCGATAAACCGAGCGGTGAGTCCGCGCTGCTGGGCCGCACCGGGAGCCTGCGTGGCCCCGTGTCCTTCCCTCTGCACAGGAGGGAATGAGGGATGAATTAATTTGACTGTTTGATTTTTTTATTTCCCTATTTCATGATGTCTATTAGGCTATCACTACAAAAGGAAGACACCCACCCACCTAATTATTTTCTTTCGCGTCAGTGATCCCATGGCCAGGGGAGTAAGAAGAGGGGAACATATAGCAAGAAAAAGGAAGACAGAGATACTGGGGAAAAGACACATGAGGAAAGAAAAAGACCACTTTTGTCTTTCCAGAAGCTGGAAGAGATGAAGTGGGCAGCTCCAATATAATTTTTCAGCCTCTTTTTAGTAATCACCCTATGTCAAAGTGAACAGGAGATGGATTCCTCGAAAGTGCAAATTAATTTTGAATATAAATCTGATTTTAGCAGACATCAGTCTTAGAAATGACTAAAAAAGTCATAACAGACCCCTTTCTTTTACTCAGTGTATTGTGTATATTGTGGTGCATTGTCACACTCAGGCAAAATTGCAAGTTAAACCTTGGTTAAAAGGTACAGTGTTCTTGCCCCTTTGTGATGCTGGGATTGAAATGGCTGCTGTTTCCACATGTGGTTCTTGGGAATGCGTGTCTAACTCCTGCAACCCAAATACGTATCCATACTGCAACTGCAGTAGAAATGTCAGCTGATGAGGATCTGAGTAGCCTCTCCTGCTTGTTTGGACCCCACATTTGTTCTGTTGGTGTGGCAGGCATTACAGGATGTCTCAGAGCAGTGTACCATGGCCTTGCACAGAGTTCAGTATCTCTTTTTTACTCCAGCTGTGGAAAGAAATACTTGGGACCTGTGCACTTGTGAAACTCTCCTGTGAGCCAACTTGTGNGCCAAGTGCGGCATTGGCTGAAGTCGTGATGACCACTGTGCTTACATGAAGCACTTTTTGATACAGTGATACTAGTTTAAAAATACTCAGCTGCTCTCTGTCCATTCTCTCAAATATGTCACACTTGTACAGAGACAACATTATCTTGCCCTTTGGAGTTTGAAAAAATCACTTCTAACATAAACCGGTGTGATTGGACAGCTCTGGGTCTTCAAAGATTGGATGTTTCCTTTAAATAAAACCTAAACAAAGCATCTGCAAATTTTCTTCTGCTTGCCCGTGACACTTGACCCATAGCTGCTTCAGCCCTGAGTTTAAGAATGAGAGAGAAGAATGCAAATAGAGCAGGTGTTCTTAAGGAAGAACAGCCTTTTTTTTTTTAATGTGAGTGAGTTTCAGTGAAAAGATTAAAAGTTCTGTAACTGTTGTGTTTATAAGAAGCAGCTGAGCTTTCAGCTGCCAATATGAAAAAAGGACGAGCAGCACTTCCAGACTGATTTAGGGGTGGCAAAGGGTAAGATTGTTGCTGTAGTCCACTGTTTCTTGCTGTTGGTGTCAGCTGAAGGCCTGCAACTGGTAAAAATAGGGGAACCGGAGCCGTGGTTAGTGGTTGGAAGCTGTTTTTCAGGGTAGTTTGGCCTGAGAGAAATCCAGGTCATTTACTCTAAAGCTCTGAATGTTTGTGAGCCTATCTATGACCTGGGAGCAGGGCCTTTGCTTCTACAGCACACACTAGATCTGGTGAGTGGAATGCCTATTGCCTGGCTTCCTTGTATTGCTGAAGATGGTCCTCTATCTTATTTTTAACCAGAGTTCCTACGACCCATAATTCTTGTCTAAAAAGGTGGTACTTGGCTACTGGCACTTTTTAGATCTCCTTGGTTGGATCAGTTTATGTGGATTTTCCTCTGTTCATCACAAGGTGGTTTGTGTTTCTCTCCGAGCTCCTGTGGCAGAACACCGTGTTCTGGTAGGGCGCTGCTGCTTCGGCGGCTCGCCGAGCTGCCGGTGCGAACCTGCGGTACCCGAGCGCTGCTCTCCCGTCCTGGAGCTGCTCCTGCGGGGGCTGTGCCGTGTCCCCGGGGCTATACCCTGTGCCCGGGGATGTGCCCTGTCCCGAAGGTTGTTCCGCGGCACCGGCCCGGGAGGGGACACGGCGGGGACAGGGCCGGCAGGGGGCGCTGGAGCTCGGCGGGGCTCGGTGTGAGGGAGCGGGAGCGGGGCCGGCGGGCCCCGGGCCTGTGCGGGCAGCGAGCGCCGTGGGACCCGCGCTGTGGGCCCCGCACCTGCCCCTCCGCCGCTCCTCTGCTCCGGCCTTGCCTTGCGATCGTGCTCCCAGTGATGCCGCTTTAATCCCCACCCTCACCGCAGCACCCAGCTGTTCCCGATAAACCGAGCGGTGAGTCCGCGCTGCTGGGCCGCACCGGGAGCCTGCGTGGCCCCGTGTCCTTCCCTCTGCACAGGAGGGAATGAGGGATGAATTAATTTGACTGTTTGATTTTTTTATTTCCCTATTTCATGATGTCTATTAGGCTATCACTACAAAAGGAAGACACCCACCCACCTAATTATTTTCTTTCGCGTCAGTGATCCCATGGCCAGGGGAGTAAGAAGAGGGGAACATATAGCAAGAAAAAGGAAGACAGAGATACTGGGGAAAAGACACATGAGGAAAGAAAAAGACCACTTTTGTCTTTCCAGAAGCTGGAAGAGATGAAGTGGGCAGCTCCAATATAATTTTTCAGCCTCTTTTTAGTAATCACCCTATGTCAAAGTGAACTGGAGGTGGATGCCTCAAAAGTGCAAATTAATTTTGAATGTAATTCTGATTTAGCAGACATCAGTCTTAGAAACTACTAAAAAAGTCATAATAGGCCCCTTTCTTTTACTCAGTGTGTTGTGTATATTGTGTTGCATTGTCACAGGCAAAATTGCAAGTTAAACCTTGGTTAAAAGGTACAGTGTTCTTGCCCCTTTGTGATGCTGGGATTGAAATGGCTGCTGTTTCCACATGTGGTTCTTGGGAATGCGTGTCTAACTCCTGCAACCCAAGTACATATCCATACTGCAACTGCAGTAGAAATGTCAGCTGATGAGGATCTGAGTAGCCTCTCCTGCTTGTTTGGACCCCACATTTGTTCTGTTGGTGTGGCAGGCATTACAGGATGTCTCAGAGCAGTGTACCATGGCCTTGCACAGAGTTCAGTATCTCTTTTTTACTCCAGCTGTGGAAAGAAATACTTGGGACCTGTGCACTTGTGAAACTCTCCTGTGAGCCAACTTGTGCCGTCTGATGCAGGTGCCAGAAGAGGCAGGCAGGCGATTATTGCCTGGAAGTCAAGACTGTCTTTGTAGAAAACAATTTTTACCTTGCTAGTGGAGCACATTTGACATGTCTCAGCAGTGGCTGACAGGGATGGAGAGATCTTAGCAATGTTCCCCAGCAACAGGAACTGTTCCAGCCCTTCTTATTTTTCACCATCGGAATATCAGAGGTTTGGAACAGTCCAGCTCCCCCTCCCCCTTCACTGTCACTGCGGTGGTACATTAACTTTTTCTCACTTGCACTCTTTGTATTTACCAGCACCTGGAGTAGTCAGTCCTCTGTGCTCCCTGACATCCTCTGAGGGAGAAAGGCAATGCCCTTTGCATCATCTGTCCTTGCTGGCACTTTTGCAAGTTCTGTTACTCAGAGGTGCAGAAACCAAGACTGGTAGCAGCTCGTCCCTCTGCAGGCAACAAGACAGCAGCTGTCTCTGGAAGAAGCAGTGCTTGGATATATTCAGGGCAATTATACACCACAGCTTCACACTTCTTGTCATTCTTGTTGTTTGCCACTAATGGAGAGTTCTGGTCCATCAGTGTTGTGTACGTCTGCAGCAAGACTGGGCTTGTTTCCTCCCCTAGAGCTGCAAAGGTATCCCCCCTGAGCTCTCCTTCCCAGCCATGCCAGAGCCTGGAACTTCTATTTCTGACCTTCTCAGGATCTTTTCCTATGAATAAAAAGGTAACCTCCTTGCTGCACCCTGGTTTCAGTGGTCTTCACTTGCCTTTTCCTAAGGCTTGGAAACCTCTGGGCTGTAGCTTCCTGCAGCACTCTTGTCTTTTGTCACTGAATCTATGAAAATGATCCCTGAAAATGATTCTTGGCTGTGGCCTGGGTGGTCGGCTTTCCTGGTACCTTACATGAGTTAAGGAAAAAAAAAAGGTTATGTTTGGAAAATGCCTCATACTTCAAGGTAGGGTAGTTGGTGTCAGGGAAGTACATGGGTAAGGTACAGCTCACTGCCATCCAGGGAGCCTGCTGCTGTCCCACCCCACAGCTGCACATGCCGTATCCATGGCTTGGGTTGGAAGGGACCTTGTTCAGCCCACCAGCACACTCGACCACAGTGCCTGCCAGCCCATTTGCCTGCTGCCAGCTCACAGGGAGCCATGTCGGAGGTCTGAGACATCCTTTTTTTTCAGTTTGGCGTGATGCAGAGTGCATTAGGACCAAGGAAGCCAGCACCCATGAGAAGAGATAGCCCTAACATCAAATGAAAGTGCCTCTACTGGTGATATTTGAGTCAAATGGGCACCCTGTGCATAGGCAGGTCTTCCATCTGTTGTGTGGACCGTCCAGCCCAGGTAAGAATTAGATGCCACCTGGGAGCTTATGCCTGGATAACTCGTACTGGTTGGGTGTCTGCATGGGGTAGCATCATAGGATGGCTTGGGTTGGAAGGGACCTTCAAACCTTCCACAAGACCAGGTTGCTCAGAGCTATGTCCAGCCTGGCACTTGAACACTCCCAGGGATGGGGCATCTGCAACTTCTCTAGGCAACCTGTTCCAGTGCCTCACCACCCTCATAGTAAAGAATTTCTTCCTAATATCTAATCTAAACCTATCGTCCTTTAGCTTAAAATTGCTGCTCTTCCTCCTTTCAGTAGGGACCTCGGTAAAATGTCTCTGTCTTTCTCTTACTCCCCCTTAATACAATGAAAGTTGAGGTACCCTCTGGGTGTGAGAAACTGGGGCCTCTAGACATCGGAAACAGCAAAGCTGATCATCAGCCAAGACTGATTTCAAACAACCAAGAGGGACCCACCTGAGGGGTGATTCCGTCTCTTTCCTGCACATCTCTGCCTGAGCCTGGTCACCACTTCAGCCTTGCTGCTGTAGCCCCTTGGAGCTGTCAGTGTGTGCTGGGCAATCCCTGTGAGCACCCGGCCACTCACGGCCTCGCCCCGCACTGTGCAGCCCCTTGTGCATGATGAGAACTGCAAGTGACCCGTGTGATGAGTAACTGGCTCGGAGCGCAGCACTGGCTGCGATTACAAGTCCATCTGTACGTGATGTTACGCTGCATGGCTCCCTAACGATTTTCAACACAATTGATTTCCATTATGGAAAACGTGTTCCCCAAAGGAGACGGCAGCGGTGATGCGCAGTGGCACAGCAGAGCTGGGCTTTATCTTGGGTGCGAAACACACCGTGTAAATACGTATCAGTGTCAAGTCGGGGGAGGTGATGCTTTTTCCACTGCTCTTCCATGCCCAAAAATCCATGCTCACCCTTCTCTGTGGCCAAGGAACTGCCAGCACCAGGGGAAGAGGGAGGGAGGGGAACAGCCCCTTGGTTCCCTCATCCCTGGTTACTGCAGCTCCTCAGGGGAGGGAGCAGATGGGCCCCCCTGAGGTCACTGTCACCCTCTTCGCCCCACTGCAGGAATGGGGGTGAATGCTGTGGTGCTGCCGCTGTGAGCTCTTGGCATGGGAATGACTGGAAAACTGTATGGAGATCATCCTCCAGCTGCCAGTTCAGGTTTTGGAGGCACACCATGACTTACTGCTAAGGTATTCTCTTTTTTATTAAGTATTTAACAGTGGCTGTTCTAGAGATTAGTAGTGAATGACAGGGGAAAAAAACCCAAACCCCACAGATGACTTTTACAGTCGGGTTTGGTGTACCAGTACTCCTACGCCTGCATTTCTCTCCCAACAGGAGCCAAATTGCACAGCCTTATGTAACCAGCTATATAAAGAGTGCCTTGAAGGAAGGTGAAAATGCCGTCTAGCCTCCACCCCTGGCACCCTTACCCCCAGCACCTCCTGCCCTCCTCCAGCTGTGTGGGCTGCCCATGGCCCAGCTGCCCCCCCAAAGGTACCTGCAGCCTGAGTGCTGCTTCTTAAAGATGCCCAAGTGCCATCTCAATGCCTGATGTGCCCAGGGTGCATCTGTCCCTGTCTGTGCCTCAGGAAACTGCCTCTAGCTCTAGTGTGTCACTGGCTGAGGTGTTTCTGGGGTCAAGGGTGGGGATGGAGGATGAGGAGAGGGAGTTTACACACACCATGCAAAGCATGAACTGGGCAGTGTGTTCAAGCTGAGAGCTTTTGCTTGCCCAACTGCAGAAGGCATTTGGGGCAGGGTGAGCAATCATTGGGCCTCGTGGCTTGTCTGTTGGACCTTTCAGAGTCGTGCAGGGGCAGTCCCGGGTTTGCTAAAGTGTTTCCAGGACCTACTGTTCTGTATAAGTGTGTGCGTATGTATCTGTACAGACACTGACTTCTGAAATGAAGGCTGCCTTACAGAGCTGTGACCTGGCATGTCTGCAGCAAACCAGGCATCACACAGAGGTATAGGCAGAAAGCACGTGGGTTGCATGAGCAGGAAGCTGGAAGAAAATTGTAGCTGTAACAGTGTTCCTGCCTGACCCCAGCTTGAGGATTTGCAACGGGGCACTCACACCTGCACTGTAGCTGCCTTTTCATTCTCATCCTGGAAATGTTTTGCAAACAATGCCTGGAGACAAGCATGGTTTTACTGGGTCTCTCTTTCATAAACATGCAGATAGCTCACCTTTCCTAAACTGTTCTCCAAATGTTTTCCTCACAGCTCTAAATGACACTTGGGAGGATGTGAAGGGCAGCAGTGAAGGGAGCTGTGCCTTTGTTGTGCACATAATTCTGAAACAGTCATATAAAACACATAATTGCTTGAGCAAGAACTGCTTAAAATATGAATTCTAACTCAGCTGGCAGCTGCTGTAGCAGGGGCCAAGGATGCTGTGGGAGAAGGTATCTGTGCAGAGGTTGAAGCTGAGCAGCAAGCCATGGGGTGCAGGATTGCTGTCAAAACTCTGCTGCTATGGTGACTTTCGATTAATTTTAATTGTTTCCACCTCCCTTTTCATGCCTTCTCATAGATGAAAACAGTTTTATCCACCTCATGAGATAGAAGTGTTGTGGGAGGCAATTCACATATATATAAATATATCGTGCTATGAAGGTTTTTCTAATACTGATGGAGATGAAGGCTTCAGATTTTTCTCATTTTTGGGGGGAGGCAGAATTTGTGAATTAACTCAGTCAACACTGAGCTAGAGGCCAGCCAGGAAAGCAGCCCAGCTCTATGAGCACTGCCATGCCCAAGGAAAATCCAAACTGCAGTTGTAGCGCCTTTCCCTATAGAAGCAGAGCCACAGCTCTGAGGTGGAGGCCTCTTTGCAGCCCACGCACTTCACAGGGGTGAGGAGAAAAGCCTTTGGAGTGACATAAACATCCCATGCACCAGCATAAGTCAGGTTGCCTGTAACAGGGCTGGAGACAGGAAAAGGGTTTTCTGTGAGAAACATCTGCCCAGGGGAAGGGGAGATGCTTAGGCTGTTTTCACCACAGGAACACTGCCTCATGAACTCTTTGCTCTGGACCTCCTTCCCTGTATCACTGCTTCTCATTTTTTCCTTAACCTCCCTTATTGTACTTTGCCATAGGCTACATTCAGCACACAAATATGTTTTTTTATGTTTGTACAGCTCCGTAGACAATATGGCCTTTGAACACTTGTGGTAACATGATCATTTTAGGGCCTTGACAGCTGTTCAGATTTCCTTTATGGTTTATTATCCTTTATTGTTTAGATCCTTTTTCTTAACTGTGAAAGTCTTGCTATTGCAGGCTGTGCTGGTAATGCAGACTCAAGCTACTTTATTTCAATATGTATGAGATTTCTTCCTATGCACTACAGGAATATTCCTGAAGTTGAAATGAGTCATTACTCCCTCATAAACCCACTGCAGACAGTCCCCTCCGCTGGCAGCAGCTCAGAGCCATCTCCGTGTTATGCCACTTGCGAAGAAATGGCTCTGTGTGTCTCTGTTTTTCTTCCTCTCCCCCCACTGCCCCTGGCTTTCTACAGTAATTGCCATTCTCATCCATTCCCACAAGTACAGAGAGAGCTACAGGAAATTATATTGCTAATTAAGCTATGGAAGAGAATACAAAAGCCCTAAACTATAAATACTCCATTTGTGTTAAAAACCAGTGACATGTATTGTCCTTGCTGGTTGGAAGCCAGCGCAACCAAGGAGGTAGGCAGAGACTTTGGGAGCAAGCAGTGCAGGCAGCACACTCTCAGAGAGCCTCTGACTGCTGCCCCCAGACTCAAGTCACAGCATCACTGCAGCAAGAAATCAGGATCAGAAGCAAAGCCACGATTCCATGTTATCCGGCTTTTCTAAATACAAGCTGCACCAAAGTACAGGTGATGCCTGTCAGGATTGTTATACAGCGCCAGGCTTAAAGCAGCAGCTTTCTGGCAGCAGCATAGTCCATGGTGATGGGATGAAGCTGGAAGGCCGCTTGCAGCCTCTGCAGCAGCACCACCAGCCAAGGCATGCGCTGGTGCGTTAGTGCACCCCAGACCTCCCTGCACCCCCACACATCTGGACCTGCTGCATCTGCCTGGAGCATCGCCCAGGGCACATCCTGCTGGTGCCTGTAGCAGCTGTCTCGTGCCCAGTTCATCCACACCTAGTGCCTGCACGTCCTGCCCGGCTGGTGGGGCTGTGGGGCCTTTCAGAAGGACAATTCTCAGGGCAGGGGTGTGGGACAGATGCCTTGCTGGGTGTCATTCATTCCCTCTGAACACCCACTTTCTGCCTGGCACTGTCACGCCACCATGTGCCTGCACGAATATGTACTTCCTGTCATCGGTCGAGTTCCTGCCTGTAAATCCTGGATTTGTGCAGAGGTGTTAAAACCACTTTGTGTTATTTGGTACTGAGACAAGTGGCTGAAGAGGGAGAGCAGGTGCTGGGAGTGGTGCCTTCTGCTACTGCACCCACAGGCTGCACCCTGGCTACAAGTTCTTCTTTACAACCAAACCAAGTTAGGTTTGATATAATCCACACTTTTTTTGGTTTTGATGGAATTTAAGATGTTCCTATTCTTCACAGGCAAGAGATTTAAGAAAAATACAAAATATTCAGAAAAAAACAATGAACCTTGATAGTCAGTGATGCTGTTTTCCAGGTCATAGAAATAGGAACCCGAAATGAGATCTGATCCACAGCAGTACTTACATGATACTACTGGTCACTATAGGTGTTTCAGTTCAAAGTCTTAGGCCTCAAGACCTGTGCCAAGATGCTGAGTTGACACAGGTGAAGAAGTTCATACCCATTAACCAGAGCTATAGGAGATGATGGCAGCACTCCTTGGCCCTAAAGTGGTGCAGGCAGCACAAGATCAATTAGCTAAAACACCCAACTGTTTATCAGACAGAGGGGATCATGGTGATACACCCTCATATAAACTTGTGCACAACTGGGCATTGGTTTGGTTTGGTAAATCATTCTGTTTGAAGCAGTTTCTCATAGTAAAACCAAAATTACACTGAGCTACATGCAAAAGGATGTATTTCCCAGTGGAAGCACTCTGAATTCATGCACTTATAGAAATAAAGTTGTGCTTTCCTCCTTAACTTTGACAGTTGGTGCCTATTTGTTACAATGGTGGTTCATTACTTAATTATACGTCTCTTTTGCCCATGTTTCTTGCCTAACATGCTTCATGTTGTGCAGGGAATGAAACAATTTTGGACAGCCCATTCTGCCTAGAGAGTGAGGCAGGTGTTCTACAGGACAATAATGCCATAAACAGCTTTATTGTCATTTGTGTATGCCAAAAAGCCAGATCAGTGTTTCAAGCAGGTTTCATCTCACCCCTGTTTAGCNTGTTGTGCAGGGAATGAAACAATTTTGGACAGCCCATTCTGCCTAGAGAGTGAGGCAGGTGTTCTACAGGACAATAATGCCATAAACAGCTTTATTGTGTAAACAATAAAACAGCTTTATTTGTGTATGCCAAAAAGCTAGATCGGTGTTTCAAGCAGGTTTCATCTCACCCCTGTTTAGCGCCAAAAGGAAATTTGCACCTTGAAGCCGATGTGATCCAACAGCTCTCTGCTCCCTTACCTCTGCCATGGCTCCCAGTCAAGGGGTCCTCTTGATCCCAGTTTCTACTCCCCTGGGACTTGAGGAGGTTGCCTCAGCCAGATCAGGGAGTAGAGCCAGCTCAGAGGGCTGCCAGGGCTGGTGTCAATGCAGGAAGGGAAAAGTAGGACTTCTCTCCTTGGCAGCAAGCTATTGGATCAATGCAAGCCATAAATAATATCAACCACCCTTTCTAAGGAACAAACACATCGCCCCAGGAAAAGTGCTCTCAGTTCTTAATTAACTGCCCAAGCTACAACACACAAACTCTCTTCTGTACAAAATGAAGTGTCTGTAGAATGAACTGCCCTGCTTACTGTGGCCTGTTCTGGGTGAGAGAACTATTTGCCCACAGGACTTCTATACACAGCCCTGGTGCAGCAGGATAGACACCAGGCATTGATGAAGAGCAAAAAGACCTGCTCACTAGGAGGTTGTTTCTCCCTGAATGCCCCCTCCTTGCGCAAGTAAGGGACAGCTACAGAAGGCTTTCAAAACCCAAACTTTCTGGAGAAAATTCTGTGACTGCATTGAATAGTGCAAGCTGTGCCTCTTCCCCAGTGACATGAGAGGGACCCATCTTTCCTCACACACCACAGGCACCAACACATTTTTTTCTGGGTAGTAGCAGCTGCTTATATAGTTATACAGTGAAGAGCAAAGCTCAACGTGAGCTGCTAGATTGCTGCAGTGAGCAGTGATCCGTAGTTCTGCAGGGTCCCTCTGCAGTCAGTGGTGGGACATAAGCAGAACAAAGTCATAGAATCACAGAATAGTTTGGGTTGGAAGAGACTTTTATAGGTCATCTAGGCCAGCCACCCTGCAATAAGCAGGAACGTCAACTAGATCAGATTGCTCAGAGATCTGTCCAACCTGACTGAATATTTCCAGGGATAGGACATCTACCATGTTTCTGGGC
The DNA here is from genome assembly GCA_013400955.1 of Drymodes brunneopygia. Classification (NCBI taxonomy): domain Eukaryota; kingdom Metazoa; phylum Chordata; class Aves; order Passeriformes; family Petroicidae; genus Drymodes; species Drymodes brunneopygia. The sequence goes on from VZTZ01019630.1 coordinate 24,293, forward strand.
AACCTCTTCCAATGCCTTACCACTCTCATTGTAAAAAAACTTGTTGCACCTAGCCTAAGTCTACCCTCCTTTAGTTTAAGACCATTAGTCTTTCCTATTGGTACAGACTTTAGTATAAAGTGTGTACCCATCTTTTTTGTAAGCCCCATTTAACTACTGAAAGGCCACAATGAGGTCTCCCTAGAGCATTCTCCAGGCTTTCCTCACAGGAGAAGTGCTCCATCCCTTTGATCATTTTTGTGGCCCTCTTCTGGACTTATTCCAGCAAGCCCATGTCCCTCCTGTGCTGGGAGCTCCAGAGCTAGATGCAGCACTGCAGGTGGGGTCTTCACCACACTGCAGCACCTCAATGTCTTTCTTGTCAGGAGGGCCCCAGAGCTGAATACAGGATTTGAGATGCAGCCTCACCAGTGCTGAGTACAGGAGGATGATCACTGCCCTGGTCCTACTGGCACACTATTGTCCATTATGTCCAGCTTTTCTTCCACCAGCACCCTAAAGTCCTTCTCCACAGGGCTGCTCTCAAACCCTTCACCCCCAGCCTGTATTGGTACTGGGGGTCACCCCAATCCAAGTGCAGGACCTTGCACTTAATCTCATTATTCAACCTTATTGAACCTCGTGAGGTTGACATGGGCCCACCTTGAGCTTATCCAGGTCCCTCTGGATGGCATCCAGTCCCTCAGGCATCATCCTCTGTACCTTCCCTCAGATGTAATGTAGTTGAATATGCATTTACTGAGCCCTGTGTACTTTGCTGCCATGATGCTTTAGCACTTTTGGAATATAACCAATATTTCCTTAGTGTAGTGCTGTAACATACTTTCCCTTTTTTATTTGATGGCTTGTAAATGAGTTTTAACTAAGCTGAATAGAAGGATGAGTGTTCAGTCTCATGGCAGCCTCCATGCTCAGGGGGCTTCCACTTTCAGTACAAACCTTTCTTGTGATTTCTCTCTTTGAGAAGCTCCCAGCTGTGCTGTGGAAGTATGAAAAAGCCCTGACCTGCCCCATGCAATTCCACTTTGGTAGACTGAGCTTGTTAACTACTTCCCTGCTTTTCTTTGCATATCTTAGAAAAATTACAGTCTCCTACAAAACCAAATGTGCTCTCTGAGGGTAGGGAAACATCCTCTCTAAAGCAAATGCTGTACATGGTGGAGGGAAAACTAGGGGCTTCCTAATTCAATTGTTAATGCTTTCCTCTCTCTCTGGAGTAGCAGACCACCAGCATCTCAAACATCAACACACCATGAGCTCGATGTTGAACAGAAAGCAGGTCAACATGAGCAGCTTTATCAGTCAGAGCCTTGCCTGGCAGTTCTCTGCAATCCAGTTTGAGGGACCCACCTGCATCCTGACAGCCATCAGCAGGCAGGGAGATGAGAATGGTTCCCATGACCATCTTTGAACTCTCATTCTCTTAGAGAAGGGTCTTTTGGCAGCTGGGTAACACAGCTGGTCTTGCAAGGCACATGGTGTTAGTTCAGGCTGAATAGCTGTCAGGACTGGATTCTACTTGTTGTCTGTGCATCAAGACATCACATTTTTAATGATACAGTTAGAGATGTTTCGGGGTTTTTTTTTTCTATTAGATCTTTGCTTTATTAAGAGTCCCACAAGACACACACTAAGAGAAAGAATTACGATTACGGCAACACAGAAAGCTGTCAGTTCATTCCTGTGCAATTTTCAGATGCATGCACCTCTGTTAACTAACCTGTGTCAGCAATGCTGCATCTGCATATACATTTGCACACACACCTATTTGTGCATACATTTTGCATAAAGTACTTAAATCACAAAGCAAAGGTTGTAAAAAATGTGCTTGTTGTGCATGAGGATGCTTATACTGTTCTGCTAATGGAGGAAGTAGATTTGCATGAGCTTAGGCATGTAGTTGTATTAGGATTTGCAAATTGTTTCTATCCATTTTGTCAATTTAAACTAAATACTATATCTAATATCTTACAGGTGAAGTCATTAGTCATAGGACTAACTCAAACATGATGTAAGCATAATGCATCAAAAGAAAAAGGACTCTGTTCCCTCAGACCAGGCTGTAAATGAGACTTACGCAAGCATGCATTTGGTTCATTAGATGGGAAGATTTAAACCTATTCAAGTGTCTTTATTCCAGGTACCAGCATCTTTTAATGGTCTTTTATCCTTGTTGCCATATTTTGCACTAAAACAAAATGCCAATGAGTAAGAAAAACTGAGGCCATGTGGACATGTCAAGTATGAACACCTCTAATGAGTAAGTCTGTATGTCTGTCAGTCTGAGTGTGAGAGCTTTTTCTTTTCCTTGCTCCAAGGTGACAGCTTATTTGGAAAGCTGGGCTAATGTCTTCCATGTGGATAAATGCTGAAGGGGTCATTTCACAGCTGTGCTCTCCTGAGAGCTGAGGTTGGAAAGGGATGATTTTTTTCTAACTGTAAAATTCCTGGGTTTGCTAACTGAGATTGTACTTCTTCTCACTGGTAACTGAAATACTTATGCCACTTGTGGATGACACAGTGATGTAACCACGTATGCCTGCGTGATTCATATCTCAAATCATATGAAAATCCTTTCGAAAACCCCAAAGAATAACTTGTCAGGCTGATAGTGCAGGTCTCTTAGAGAGACACCGCTGCCAAGGACTGGATCAAATGCTGGTGACAGTTTCTGATTAATTGGTGTTTACAGCATGTTGATACCAAGTAAAAAAGAAAAGCATTTGGCAATAAATCTTTTGGGAAAGGACGTGGCACAACTACATAGGAAGGGGTAGTATCATGCTGCCATAATTTATGTCACAGGGTGCAGTGAGAAGTGCAAGACTGGAGCCCATATATTCATTGCTCCACACAGGCAACCCACTGGAGCTGCAGAGGTGAGCTGGAGCTGCACTGGCACAGCCCACGACGAGGCAACCAAGGGCTGAGGGGCACCAGGTGAAAGCAGCAGTGCTCGGCTGTCATGCTGCAGGGCCAGCTTCACCCCATGCATTCTTTTGTACAGGAATAGCAGAAAATGCTCTGCTCTCCTTGCAAGGAGCAATGAAGGTTGTGTCTAGCGAGTTTTTATCATAAGCTTATCATCAAACTTCTCACACAATTTAAGGTTCCCGACAAAATAACAATTTTGTGAATGGATGGGAATCCTATACTGAGATTTTACAAAGCAATTACTGAAATTTGGAAACTGTTTGTTCTCTGGATGACATTATTAAAATGCATTGACCTTCATGACAATCTTGCTGATGAACTAAAATGGGCAGGAAGCAGGCAGAAGTGCAGCATTCCAGTGTTGCTGGCCAGTTTTTGTGTCAGATATACTTCCTTTATTGCTCTGAAGTGGTGCAAGGCAATAGATTTTTTTTAACTGCTTAGATAACCATCCATCATCTGAATTTTTCTTGATATCATTGCACTGCTCTGGGGGGCATCTGGCATCTGTTTATTTGTGCACTGAGAGCTTGCTTCAGTGAACTGCTGATAGAAGAGTTCAGCATTTCTCTGCTCATCAGAGCTGGTTTATTTGTTTAATCAGCAATTCTGTGCTCTTGGTTGTCTGTACCCTGTGAAGCTGGGACTGTGCTTCCACATCAGTATTAGAGGAGGATTACATTGCAATTCAGCTTGATCTTTCCATTCAACATGTAGCTATGCTTACCTTTTCATTTGCGTTTGGCCAGACCATCACATTGCAACAGAGCTACATCAGTTTATGCTGGGTGAGGGGCCCTGCAAATGCTGTATGCTTCAAAGTGCTGCCAAAATAAGCCCCTGATAGATTAATTGCCCACAGCTCTCAATGATCAATGCAATCACTCTCAGGTGAGGCTGTGAAAAATAAGAGGAAGCCATGCTGACCATATCATTGCTTGAAGGAATAATGGTGTGTTTCTTCCTTTGCCTCATTGCGCTCTTTGGGGTAACCACTCATCCCTGGAAACTTGTTTCTGTAATGGTGGAAAGTTGGATAGGGAGTGTAAAAAGATTTACTGCTTGCCCTGCATTGCTTACTTGCTGTATTTTTTGGAAGCCATAGAAGGTGGTGATGGTGAAGCAGAGTGTAAAGACAGGATGAAGAAAGA
>VZTZ01019637.1:0-13825 GCA_013400955.1 Drymodes brunneopygia
AAAACCCCTAACCTCTCTCCCTTTAAAGCTTCCCATAGTGTCTTACAAATCCTAGGCTGGAATATCCTTAATCAAATCACTCAAAAGTCATACCATGATTTTCAACCCCAACTAAGCCCTTGTTCCATTCATCTACTAATTTAATACATAAATGTACTCAGCCATTCAGGTATGTTAAACTGAAAATCATTCCTCTACTACTGAAGAATATTGCAAAATTACCTGAACAAGTACATTAATTCTTTAATAGATAAAAATTATCTATACACCATATTTCTAGAAGATAACTGGCTACAGGCAATTTAACTTGATATCTGAAGAAGAAAAAAAAATCCAGCACAACTGACATGACAATTTTTTCCAATAATCTCAAATCCATACATTCCACAAAAGAGGGAGTACAAGTGTGATAACCACTGGAGCCTCCCAATATTTCTACCTTTAAAAAATCATCACTTTTAAAACCCAGTTGTAAAAAAACAAATGAACTGCAACAAAAAGGTCAGTGTCTGCAGATCAACAGGTGTTCAGTAACAAAGTGGTCTACTAATACCAGCTTGGGATCAACTCAACAACAATATAATAAATGATCACAACATCCCTCTATAATCAGAGAATGCATGGACTTACTCAGATGAGGAAAAAAAAAAGAGGAATTTCCATCACTTGTGATGAAACATGAGGAAACACACACAATCAAAGAAAATAAAATCAGAGAAAGTGATATAAAAGTGCAATTAATATGAGATTAGGTTTGGGGTTTTTTTAATTAAGGAAAATTAGAGTATAATCAGTAGAAGCACGTTCAGCTGCTCATATAAAAAAGGTTGGATGGTAACACTTAGGTTATGATAAGGGGTTGTTTATTTTTAGTGCTACAGAGCATTTTTCATGAGTATTAGAGCTCCTGAAGTCTGAACAGGTTTGTTGGGAGACACTGATACCCACCAGACAACACCCAAAGGGAATAGTTAGAGTATTTACCTAAGACATAAATTCTTCTCTTGCACAGGTCAAGCAAAGGAAAATCTTAGCAACGAAGACTACAAATCTCTCTGGTTTCACCTTCCTTTTCTCCCTCCTTGGTGCAGCATCTTGGGACTAGCAGAGGTGCAAGAGATCTTAATGAAGCTCTCTTCAAAAAAACAAAGCCTAACAACTCCTTGGAAAAAAAGCTGGTGAGTGCAAGGAATTTGTGTGGCTCGTCCTTGGTGCTATCCTGCAAAGGCAGAAATAATGAAGAAAGGTTTTTAGTAAACAAGCAAGGAGTTATTTACCTGCAAAAGAATTGCATCCTAGTTTCAGTTAAATAAATTATTATTATGAGGGCAGATGATGAAAAGCCCAGCCCACAGTGCTGTGGGTTTTATAGGGCAGAGTTGTTCATCTCTATAGCCATGAAAATCTTACAACTAAAGTAAATAAGACAGGCATTAACAGGTCCCTTTTACCTCTGGGAACTGGGGCATGCAGAGATTAACTAAAACTTCCAAAATTACACAGAAATCCTGGGAAGAGCATGACATGATAACCTAATCTCTCAAGGACAATGTAAGGCTGCCACTGCCCGGTTATCTTCCCTGTGTACAGGCAACTTCCTCCTTGTTTCAGTTCCACTGAGTGCAGAACTAGAGAAAGCTCAAAATTTGAATGGGTGGGTTAGGAAAGACCTGCAGGAGTACATTAGGACTGCCACTGATTTAAGATATGAAGATGATGAAATGGAAGATGAAAGCATCATGAAGTGATGTGTGCAGGAAAGGATGATCCTGCTTTCACCTGCATCCTGCAGCGTGTGCACTCTTGTCACTGGGTGTGAGTAATCACCAGTCAGGAACAAAATTCTGGGGTGTAATAGATGAAGAAACAGCATAACCTCCACCTCCTCTCAAGAGGAGGGAACCTGAAGTCAATGGCTCAACGCCTTAGCAGGGAATCTCCTCCAAACCCTTTCCACGCGTCCCAAAACACAGATGCAAGATAAATTTACACTCAGAAGAGCCCTTCCAGTGCATTGCTTTGTTAACAACTGCAAGCAGTGTGCCAAACCACAGAACTTCTTTGCTGACAGATGTTCTGGACTCAAAACTGCAAAACCAGTCAGATCAATTCATGGAGGAAGCAACCATCAAGGAAAAGCCATAGCTGCACCTCACTGTCAGACTCTGGCTAGACAGCTGTGCTGCTGGTGCAATAATTTCATATTATGTTTTAGGGGTTAAGGCAATTTAAATAATTAGGTAAAGCAACATGGCAGCAGCAGTAAGTAAACCTCTTTGTGAGAGATCATTCATTTAAATTGGATGTTTAAATCCCCCATAAAGCACCTGGAAGATTTAACAACTCATGTCCAAATGAACAAGATGTAATGAGCTTGTACACAGGCTTGATATGAAACGTGGATTGTTTTTAGGAAAACGGTGGAGAATAACCTCTTATTGAAAGGAGTGATAGTGAATTTTAATCAGGGGAAAATAAAGATGCAAGAATAAATCTGTACAGGCTTAGAGGAGGACTGGATGACTTTCTCAGCCACCAGCAATGGATGCAGGAGTGTGTTACATCCTAATCTGCTGTTTTCTGTTATCTTTACTTCTTGCACCATCCCATAGGTCCTGCCTTTTCAAGAAGAAAAAAGACACCTAACAAGAAACAAACCAGAAAAATCTGCCCATATTGTCCTCTACAAAGTACAAAGGAAGCATAAATAAAAAAAAACAAAACAAAACAAAAAATCATACAATACAGCTGTCCCTAATTTTTCATCCCAGCNTGCCCATATTGTCCTCTACAAAATGCAAAAGAAGCACAAATAAGAAAACATGAAAAAAAATTTAAAAATTCATACAATACAGCTGGCCCTAATTTTTCATCCCAGTATTATTCACTTGAGTGATTGCAGTTACACATTCAAACTGAAAGCAGAATCCTCACTATGTTTAACTGCTCATATTTAGCTTATCAGAGCTTGGCAACAGCCACCATCCCCCTGGTGATTCTCATCTGTGTCACGACTTGGGACGTGTGTAACCCTCACTAACACCCCTTTCAATGCCATCTCTGACACCATCTGTATTTTTGGATTGGTAAACTGGAAAGCCATTGCTAAAATGTGTTTTTAGTTATTACAAGATACACACACCCTCTTTCCCTGCTTATTTTTTTTAACCAAGCATACTGTGGCAATTATGAGGGAATTTGTATTCTCCACTGACATCTGAAATTCCATTTTCTGTATTTCATGGTGGCAATGGAGTCCAGCATTATGTCTCTGGGCCAAACTCCCAGGGCTTGTTTTCTTTTATTTTTTGAGTACTGGAGGNACTTTTAATTTTTTCCCTAGCCATGTGCCATGGAAAGGTCACATATTTCTTCAGACAGGAATGCAAAGGGGGTGCAAGGTCTTCCCTGCATAGGTAACTCATTTGATTTATAGTGCTGAATTTAGCCTTGCTGGAGCCAAATTAAGGCAGAAAAGCAACAGAGGAGATGTGGCCTTGAGGGATTCAAATTTTTTTTGCTCCTTTTTGTGTCTTTCCTTGCCAGGCTACTGCTCTGCTTTTGCTGCTCTAGGGGCCCAGAGCACAGGTTGCTTCAGAAACCATTGTCCCCGTCACATAAGAGGAACAAAACCACATCCCAGAAGTTCCAAACAGGGATTAGAGACTTCTCTGGAATCAAGGCAGCTGATTTTGGTCTTTCTTATGCACTAGGGGGTCTCGATCCCAACTCCCATCTCATTTTGAAGATGGTAAATTAGATTTCTATGTCTGCAGAGGGTTGGGTGAGCACACACCATTTACTGGGGAGGCTTTGAAGGATTTTTTCCTTTTTTGGAGGCTCAAAATTTTGCCAGTCTCTCCTAGCTCCAAGGAGTACAACAGGACATGGTGCTTATTGTAGTCACACTATGAACAGGGACATCAGGCCGTGGTGAAACAGCACAGATCTTATGCTGGGAGTTTATCCCAAAGGAGACAACAGGAGGGAAAAAAAAAGCAAAACCCATGCATTCTCTTTCCAGTAACTTTAGTACTCAGACCACTCTGAATAAACCCAATGAAAGAAAATGCACCTTAAAATGTGTTTAGGGCTCTTGCACCCAGAGGATCCTGAGACTCAGCAGAAATTATTGCAGCTTTCACTGTCCTACTCCAGACAGATGCAACCAAAGAGAGAGGCCTGATGTAATATTATATATACACACTCATCATATTGCCATTTATTTTGTACCTCTGCTAGCTCTCCCAGCTCAGCTGAGTGAAGTCCAGGAAGATCCCCTGTCATGCTCCAACACCACCTCTCCCTCCTTTTAGGCTTCACCACCAGCCACAGTCTTGTCTGTTGTTGTATTGTACCTTTCCCTTCATTATTACCTTTATTCAGAGGTCAGGGAAGTGCTTCCAGAGGGTTTGGGGAGCAGGGCAGAGGAGTCAGAGCTCAGCTGGCAAGGAGGGAACCAGCACCAAGGCTGCTCCGAGCCCCTGGAAATTGTTGAGTCCCAATGTAAATATTCTCACCTGCTGCCTCTGCAGGATCTTCATCCTTCAGCCTTTTCCCAGCTAATCAGGCCTCAAAGTGTGATGGAGTCACAGAATTAGGGGGGTGTAGAAAGTAAACAAAATTGAGAATTTACCAGTGTAGGACACTAGTTTAGAGCTGGTGGTGGCATTTGCTACCTCAACTCATTTGAGTCTGAAAAAAATTAGTTTGTGCACCTAAAAGAAACACACAGAAACATTCCTCTGTTTCTTATAAATATTAGCTACAGGGTTCTTTGGGGACACACTAAAACCAGGAACTTCACAAGTGTCAAAAAGGTTGAAAATTGGCCCACACAAGAGGAACTAAAATTTATAAGAAAAGGTAGAAGTGGCATTACAGTTCAATAAGTCACAAGCCATATCAGCTATGTGATGACTTCTAGCTCTTTTTCTTTTCTCTTTCAGTGATCATTCCACTCATATTACATATTGCCTTTTCCCACCTCTTAACCTTCTGCATCCTGCAGTGGAGCTGCACAATGTCACATCTGTGCAGAGCTGCTGCTCTAATCATACACAGAAATGTCCAGATTTAATCACATCTTTGACCTACTGTGTGTCCCTACAGCTGTACTCTCCAGATTCACACACAAAGTTGGGAAACTTCAGGCATGCTGTAGGGAAAAAGTGCCTGGGAGATATTTCTTTTACAGGCATTACTAAAAAGGTTTGTTTTAAGAAAACAGGATTCTTTGAGAGGGCAACACTGTCTCCTCCTTAAATCTTCTTGACTTTCATGTCCTCTGTATCATCCTTCAACTCAGCACAAACCTGGCATCACCTGACTTGTCTCTCAGAGCAATCAGAAATAGTCCCATAGAGCCAGATAAAACTGAAAATTAATCATAGAATAGCTCTGCTGGAGCACACACACGCTGTAAGGAAGCACAAACGGGACTCTGCAAAAGCACTTCAGTGGCATTTGTTGGTGGTGAGTCACGGAAGCCACCCCGGCTCTGGTGCAGGGTGAGCACCCAGCCCAGATGCCACTCCCAGCCCCGCGCTCCTCTATCCCTCCCAGCCCCGCGTTTGAGCGAACATCCACGCCGAACTTTTGGAAGTCAAATTGAAACTCCTCATTCTGTGCTGACAGTCCCAAACGACTTGAAAAATAAAATGAAATAAACTTGCAATAAGCCTGCTGTGCCAAGTCTCATACTACAGGCAAGAATAGAGGGTCTCAGACCACAGTCCTACACAGAGGCTCAGAAAATCGTCAGAGAATTTTAAACTCCTAAAATAGAAAGTTCAGCGAGGAAAAAAGCCTTAGTCACATAAGTAGACTTTATGTTTTGACTCTGAAATGTTGTTTTTCCTCTTTCAGTTCAGTACAAGTTCTTAAAAAAATTGTATCAAGAAGCTAAAGTATACTTTAAAATATTACTACATATATAGAATAATAATATCACAATTCATAGCCCCCAGTCCTTGTAATTTACTAAAAAATTATTAGGTGCAGCTTCATGTTTAGCAAAAAAGCTGAGGGGTATCTACTCAGCTTTACATTTAAGTGATTTTATAATTTTGCCATCTACACTCCCAGATGTTTCCAATGTCTTACTGAAGTTTCTGCAAACCATCTGCAAACTTTTGTAAGTCTGGATTCTCAATAAGGCAAAACCAGGCACTAACAGCAGCATTAAACACAGACATTTACCACTGTGGATCTTCAATATCTGCAGCAAGCATTAATGGGGATATTTTCCCCCCCTTATCAGTTTTAGCAGTTCAAATTACCATTTTTCATTATGCAAATTTAAAAAAACTCCAAACAGGCTGAAGGTAAAAAGTAGCAACTTTTAAGCACCAAACACACTCCTTAGGAAAGGTAACAAAAGAGTGGAAGTTTCAACAACAACATGAAACAAACACTTTAGTCCCCTTTCCTTTCCCCAAGACTATTTTCCACTTCTTGATAACTTTCATGCTGTCTGTTTTTGCTTCTCTGGAGTTTCCCATTCATTTCCATGCAGAGCACAGCAAGGAAAGCAGAGGGTTAATGCTGCAGTTGCAACTGGTGTGAGCCTTTACTATCAGCTTGAATTTACAGAGCAATCTCTCCTTAAAAAGGAATAAGGAAAAAAAAAAGAATTCCTCACTGCACTGTAACGCTGAGAAGTATATTTAAAAATTCTCTCTCGGGTCTCTCTAAACATCTGTTCAAAGGTTTTGCTGGATCTTAAAAGGGCTCTAATTAGCAGAAACTCCTTTCTTAAGCCCAGGGCTCGCATTTCGATTATAACTCAAGCTCCAGTTAATTTAGGGCTAAACCCAAAACACCTGTACCAAACAGAAGACAACATAGGCCTACCTTAAAACTTTCCAGCTTTTCAGAGGATCCAAGTCAGAGATTATAGACACCATTGTAGTAATAACAATAATAAAATATGTATATTAAAAATGAAAAAAAAATAGAAAAGAAGGAAAATCACAGCAGGGAAGGCTAACCACAAAAGCAGCAAGTACTCTACTCAGTGTGGGAATGACAACAAACCCAGCACAGCTCTTCCTCCTTCTCAAGCTGATAAGCACTTGTCCCAGCTTCTCTCCACCCCCAAAATCAATCTTGTGCTATATTGCTTCACAGTCCCAGTTTCATTTCTTCACCACTACCTTTTAAAGCCCTTGTAATCTGCTCCAACTGATCAAATTTGACCTTTTTGTAGTCCACTTTATTCCAAGCACAGCCCTCAGTTAAGTCTCTCTTTATTAGCACCATCCTTGGCTTTCTTTTGGAACAAACACAGCTCAAACTCGAAGCCTCCGGTCTTTGCCAGCAATCATTTACAGATTACTGCAAGCTGCAGTCTTCTCCTTTTGGGTATTTCCTTCTACCTCTGAGGTTTGTTTTTTTAATATTATTTTCTGAGGGTTGGTGGTGGTCTCCCTTTCCCTGTTCTGTGCAGGTTGGAGTTTGACACTTTTAAAGGAGGGACTTTCTAAAGCAACTCCTCTCCCACCCTTCCCTCCTCCCCTTGTCCCTCACCCCCATTTGGAGAGACAGACACACGCATTAAAAACAGTTCACAACCTTCAGAATACAGAATGATCTTTCTCCCCCCTCTCTGTTCTTTAAATCTATTAGAATTGATAGACTAAAACACGGAAGCTGTGTTTGAAATATACTGATTTAAAGCAAGGCTGCTGTTGTGGTGGAATAATAAAAAGTCTAATCATGCAAAGCCAGATGTAACCCTTTGGATGTTTGAAAGGGGAGAGGGTGTCCATATAGTTCTATTAAATCAATTTCTTTTACTACTTAAAAAATAAGTGGTAAAGCATCCTCCAGATTACTATGGTGATCTGAAAAGTTGTGTAAGTGCTGATAGTGTGTATTAGGAAAATCGTGTTGATTGGCTTCTTTTGTGTTTCTGCAACACTTTTGACATTAATTTCCCTCTATTTAAATACTTCTCTTGCATTTTTTTCCCTTCTAAATGTTTTCCATTCATCCTGCAGATGACTGTAACCTCTCCTTGAGCTTCACCAATTCATTAGGATTTCTGGAAATTCCCGAATTAAAATTCTTTGGGGGGGAAAAGCAAAACAGTACCCTATGAACTGTTCAGTCAGAACCAAACTACCCCAATTGGCAGATACTTCCACTGTGATATTTATATTGCAGACATATGCTCCTAGTTTCCTTCTGCCACCAGTCCTCTCTCCCTCCCTCTCAAAAAAAAAAAAATTAAGATCAGCCCTTGTATGTTAAAAGAAGCAGTAATATGGTGGTCACAGAGAGATTTGGGAGATCTGATAGTGTGTGATACGCTCATGGAAACATAATATGGAGTATTATAAGACATAATAAACTTTTAAGTCTTCCACTGCCTCCTTCTTTGGCGAGATAAAACTCGAGTTGTGCCTAAACCATTTCAGGCTCCCTGGTTTGCTGTAGGCTGGGTTTGGGCAGCCTGAACCCCCACCCCCCCTTGCTGCCTGCACAAAGGCAGCACAGTCTTGTTCTGGCCAGAAGGTGACACTGAGGCTTCCTACGGCCCAAAAAAAGAGAGAATGTGATCATTTTGCCTGCCAGACAGCAGCCAGCTGATAGTGGTCAGACAGAAACAACCAGTTTTAAATTACCCAGATATAAAATGCCTTCTTTGCTCAAAGGCCAGAGCATCATTGACCCCTCATTTAAGAGAAACACTGAGTTATCTCCTGCCTCCCTCCCTCCCTGCCTCAGCCAGGTGAAGCTCCTGGCTCAGCCTGTGGAGCCCTATCTGTTGATCAGTTTATCAAGTCAGGCCTCAAGTTCAGACTTTGGAATTTTACATCCTCCCCTAGGCAATGCTTCTTACAGTTTTGCTTTGTCTCAGAGGGGTGTAGGGAGGATAAACACATCAGAGACAGCTGATGGTGAGATTGCAGGTGCAGATCTGGGGCAGGAGGGTGGGGGGACACTGGGGGTTACAGATGTTCCACCTCCCTCTGAACACCAGTGGGGCACAGGGTGTTTCTCACCTGATACACACATATCTCTGAGCAATTCTGCAGAGATAAGGCTTCTATCCAGCTCTGGAAACGTTGGGCCCTAAATTTATTTAACTACAGGAGGTGAGCAAGAGGCTTGTAATGGAAAATTAAATTCAGTTTTTTCTTTGTGGACCTGAGGAGACTTTAATTTTTTTTTAGCATAGAAAGCAAATAAAAAGAGATTGGTCAGGGTCTTTTTTTTCCTCCCAAAAATTGGTAAACTACTGTTACAGAGGTTAATCCCTCGTTTGAGGCTGGGGAGAACATCAGAGGTTGCAGCGTGCTGCCTTTTCTCTTTCCTCTCTACCTTATTGCCACATTTGCTGGCTTTAGAGCTACATTCACCTATTTTCCTATGTAAACTTCTCACTGAATATTTCATATTGTGCAAACATATTGATGACCAGGCTCAAATTAAGAAAGGCTTCAAGCTTAGTCTTCAAGGAAAACAAAAATCAAAATACCCTGACCTCTCCTGACGCATTGACAAGCCAAGTTTGTGTCCTTGTCACATCCTGTCCCTCCACTGTTGCAGGTCAAGGTGAGAAAGAGGCAGATGCTCTTTGTACCCCACCACACCAAGATGCTCAGTGTCTTACTCTGTTCATCCCAAGATTCCACAAACTATGTCTATTTCAAGAGAATTTTATCTCTAACAAGTACATCTTATACTTTCCATAGATACATTTTTCACTGTCTTCCCACAGAAAATGCTCCATTATTTCCGCCAACATATCCACATGAAAACTATACTGTAGGAGTAAATATACTTATTTCTTTCCCTTTTGCACTTATTGTGGTTATTTCTATTGTTTTCCATCTTAAATTTTTGTGTCTGGAACTAAAGCCATGTCTTCATTTCGCAGGACCCTGCTGGCATTTTGCCATCTTTCCCTACAACACTGAGGACAGCAACCATGAGCCTTCTAAAAATAAAACTACGAGATCAAGTTTAGCACAGAGGAACTTGCGACAAGCAATGGACTTTCCAAAACAGCCTCACGTGTTTCATACAGCATGTAGCTATAGTAGGAGAAAACAAATAAAACAGAAACTCGCTGTAAAATTATTTTAACTCTTGTGCTTAGAGAGCAGACTCCAGCCCAGCTTTTAGCTATGTATTTTTCTGTTAGGGCCGAGGACTTTGTTTTCGAAACTTTTATTTTTATGCTTTGAGGAAAGAAATTTCCTATGATCTTCAGATTGTTGGCCAGGAAACCGCCAGCACATCTGTGAAATATTACTTAAGCAAATTTATTACAGCTAGCCAGAAGGCAACAACCCCCAAAATTTTCTATACCTGCTGAAATCCAGCCTATTGTGTAATTTGGGTCTTTCATGCCATAACACGTTCCCCCAGTGAGAACTTATCGGTTCTCAGTTAATATGATAAAGAAGTACAAGCTTTCCAAGATTTTGAGTCATGTTAAAGTAAAAATATATATATACTTTTGAAAACAGCATTTCTGTATACACACATATACAAAAGGATCTCTAAGCAATGTCATCATCCTTAGTTTAGACAGCTGTGGAATCAAAAAAGTTCCAGATCAGCTAGCTACAAACATTTGAAGGTCAAGTACAGGACAAAGCGTTTAAAAAAGCAAAAGCAGTTATGGCTACTGAGCAAAGATGATTTTATGTCATGAGATTTTTTTCCTCCAGCTTTCTTTACCAGAATCCTATTGGACCAAGGACTTCATAGTGTTGGGCAGGATAATAAACCAAGTATAGTAAGCAGTTTGAGTTTGTTATTTAATCTTCTTTCAAGGTTGTTATCTCACTCAATGTCGCCCTGGTTTTACAGGGCCCCATAAGTTGTGACACTGTAACTGTAGTTTCCCATGCTTTTTCTGTAAACATGGTCCTTGTTTTTCTTAACCGGCCGGGATTGTTTTGCACTTGTGGAATTGTTTTTCATTCCTTTCCCTGGGGTGGAGAAAGATGATTGACCATGTCTTTGTCCTGTAAACCTTCAGGGGTGTTGACCTTTTCCACCAATCCTTGATTGTCTTTAGAAACATATAAAAATAGGTAAATAAAGAAGGGCGGGCCTTTTTGGTCGGTGCTGCCTGGAGATTCAACTGCTGCTCTGAAACCCACGTGTTTCTTCTGTTGCCAGCTGTGCAACACACTCAAAATATTTTAGGAGCCAAGGAAGTTCTGCCAGAGCACAACCTTTCAGTCAGGGTGCCCAGCAGCCTGGTTATCAGGCAATAATAGAGAAATAAATAACCTTCTAGCATCTTCCCAATACATATTTTCCATTGCTCTTTCATACAAAGCAATATTAGGTTATTTGAAAGAAATCTTGGTCTTTTACCAGGAAAACCTCGCTCTCCCTGGGGAGCCTGTTGTTAAACAAAAGCTCAGCTTTTAAAGTGGCCTCAAACTTCAGGGCTGCTGCTGGGGGCTGATAAAGGCTCTTCTCCAGACTGTCTCATGCTGTCCCTCCCCATCAGCTTTGCCACCCCTCTGCCTCTCCTCCTAGTCCCTAATGCCTCGCCTTTTAAGCAATGGAGTGACTAATTGAAAATGCATTCCAGTGCTTTACAAGCAGCTTTTTCTTTCCTGCTGACCAGCCTAATGTTTTAAAGTTGGCAAGATGCTGCTTTAGCTTGGGAATTTGAGCACTTGTTCATGGCCTGGATGTGTGAAAAAAATGTGGCTGAATTCAATAATTCTGATGGAAATAAAAATAATTAAAGACCTTACTCCTAAAACTGGTATAAGTAAGTCCAAGTGTTATTATAAATATTTCAAGCTAGTCCATTCTCTCTTTGTGAAATACATAATTTGGGAGACAAGAAATTTTAAGTCCCAAGTCTAAGAAATTCCCAAAATCATGCACAAGTGCTTGTACAGAACCAGAGGAAAAGCAGCCACAAACAGGCATAAATCCAGCTGAAAATTACTCTTTGGGGATTGGGAACTGTAACCCAAACACCCTGGAGACAGCAATTGCTGATTCACTGCAGGTCAGTGGCCAGCTGGGCTGGGATTCAAGCACATCTTATCACACACTGTAACTGAGAAGTTGGCTTCATCCAGCAGCTGCAGAGATTGAAGGGTTTTGTTTCCTTGCTGATTGTACAAAGCCTGCACTTTAACAGTTAATAATTAATCTTAAATTGCATAAATGTTTCTCATACTTATCAACTTCTCACTTTTACAGTCTGCAGAGACAAACTTTCAAGAGATGGGATTTTTTTTCTTAATCCTGATTGTGTTTTTAATGGATTTTCAAGTACTTTCAGGTTTTGCTCATGACAACTGCTGCAATAAAAAGCCTCACGAACAAAGATGTGTTTTGTGTCTATTCACCTAGCAGAAAATCACTATTACGACATACTTCATTATGAGAGAAATGCTTTCCAGCCTCTCTGAAGAGACAGTTATCCCCAAACTCCCATCAGCCTAATTGTTTTTAAGGTGTTTGTAGTTCACTTTAAACAGCATAAGAGCCAAACGTCTACGTCTTCTGCTGAATTTCTCTTTACTGGCCAACGGGAAGGTTTCTTTGTTCTGCAGCACTGGCAGAGCGAGAACTCTTCTGTAGTCTGAGGCAGGGCTTGCCCTTCCTCACCCAACACAAAGAATGAAAGAGAAGAAAAGCTCCTTGTATTTGCCAGACATGTTCAAAAAGAGCTCCTTGCACACCCCAATCTGGTTCTTTTATTCCATTTGGCAGAGTCAGGGGTCAGATTTGGTGGAGAGGAGAAAAGCACCCATTAACTGTTCCAGTGCCACAGCAGACTGAGGAGCCAAAGCTGTCACTGTATGTCTTTTCATTTCCATTCTTTTGGTGTCAGGTCATAAAGTGAACACCAAGAGGTCCTCATGAAGCCTCATGAAAAGGTTATTGTTCAGGCTGCCTTCATAACATAGCCCAGAAAATATAAACTTTGGTAATGACCTTAATAAGTGCTTGATTGTGAAGGCTGTGTTTTCACATGGACCACAGCTGCCTTTGTGCAGCCCCAATGCCATCTCATGCAACGTTGGATAATAAATCTAACAGTAATTAATTTATGCTGAATGCACACTGTAAAATGTTTAGGAAACCACTTCCAAAGAGACAAGAGAAAATTAGTGGCTCCATATCCATATCTGTCTTTTAATAAACTCTTCAAATATTTACCTCTGGTTTTCTATCCATCACAGAAGTTCAAGGAATAGGGTGATTATTGGTAAGGGACTAGGTGGAGATATTCAGTTAATTCCTCTCAATGTCTTTCTTCTTGACATTGAGAAAACTATTTTTTTATCTGTGCCCTACTTTCCCATTTGGGAGGGACAGACACCACCCTAGCAATCTACAGAGCAGAACACCAGGAACTTAATAGAAGACACAAAAATTGGCAGCTTTATGAAATTCCCTCCTTTCCAAGACTGTTTTAAGTATAAATCAACTGAAATACTGGTTCGTCATTCAGTGTAAAAGAACATGATCTGTTGAGACAGATGGCTTCTACCACTTCAAAAATTAAAGAGTAGCTGTAGCAAAGTAAGGAACCCCTGAAGCTTTAAAAAAGTGATCTATACCATACCCCTTAGAAAGAAAATAATTTAAAAGCTCCAAAGTCCTGGAGGGAAATAAGGGAAAAATTAGCTAAAAGGAATAATTATTCAATTAGGAAAATGGTGAAATAAATCTTCAATATCTGATATTCAAATTTAATAAAGTACATTCAGGCACTTGATTTTGAAGATGTTAGTCAACCACAAGTACCTATTTTATGCATTGAGCTTTTATCTGTTAAACAGAGAGTTACAAGGTCCCTTGTGACAATGTGCTTTGC